>CM070092.1:6851423-7016423 GCA_036178185.1 Liparis tanakae
GCTGTGTTATTCACAGGAAGTGAATGTGATACATTGTGGAGTACTTTCAAGTAAAAGTAAAAGTGTCCAACCTTAAAGTTCACCCCAGAAATGTAAAAAAGATCAGAAGAAACAATCTACATTAATCAAGACTTCTTCTTCTTCTTCTTCTTCTTCTTCTTCTTCTTCTTCTTCTTCTTCTTCTTCTTCTTCTTCTTCTTCTTCTTCTTCTTCTTCTTCTTCTTCTTCTAAAAAGACATTGATGCTGAGATATTAAAATTTATTTTTTTAGTGCTTTGAGCATCAATCATTTTGTATATTCTAGAGAATAAAGACATCTTCAGCCAATATCTCCAAAACAATCTACTCTGATAAAAAGCTCCAGAGGTTGGAGGAACAATACGTCTTTTATTCTGGGTTGAACTGTCACTTTAATCTGGAGATTTGTGCCAAAACCAGATTACTTGAGAAAGTAACTGGGTTGAGATTTGGGCTTTCATGTGCCAGTAAGTCACTTGATTTAATGTGGTATGTGTGTGTGTGTGTTTCCCATGCACCACTTAACGGCACTCCTAAATCCTGAGTCCCTGCCTAAAAGCGCAGCTCTCGGTTTCCTCACACATCCGTACGTTTGCTTGTCTGTCTCCCTGTTTGTGTTGGCGTGGAAAACAAAAGAGGGTTTTCTGTTGGGCCGCATCCCTCTCGCAGACTCGGAACATGAGACTCGGTTTGCAAAACTAATGTTTCACTTGAGAGCTGAGCCTGGAGAACAAAATATTTAGAGAGGGGTTAGTGTGACGGGCCGGATGAGAATAGAGGGAAGTGAAAAAAGTAACTGAAGAAGAGAAGGAACGCTGGAAAGAGACGCGAGAGCTTTTCATCAAATGCCCATGCTTCACTGACCTTTGACCTCTGTGTGATTTGTGGGTCACGGTGAATCTCAGCGTCTGACCCTGGTGGAATGTGTCTCACTCACACACACACACACACACACACACACTTTGTATTTTTGACAGCACTTCCTGTTATCTCCTCTTTATGAACTCTCTGCCTTCTCTCATTTCCTTGCATCCTTCTCTCTCTTTCCTCCTCTCGGCGAGGTGATAACAAGGTGGCCGTCCCTCCGCTCAACTCCTCTCCCTTTGAACATGTTGAGCAAAAACTCTTTCATTTCCCCCTTCTGCATTTCTCTACCCGGATATTAAAACTACCCGGTCGACCCGCCGGGATTCCCAGAAGGGTTTCCTCCTCACTCTCGCTTTTGCACAACAAATAAATTATTTAAGTGGGGATTTTGTAGTCCAGAAATTGATGACATGATTAATTTATGTTATCATACAGAGTATGGGGCTGTGTTATTCATTAGCTATACCGTACTTGTGTTCAGAATATATATATTTATATATATATATATAAATATATATATTATTTATATTTATATATATATATATATATATATATATATATATATATATAAATATAAAATTCAGATATTGATCTCAATTAAAAGGGTGTCAATTAATGACAATATATGGTACAGCTACCTACAGTAAATGTGTATGCATATATGTTTATATATACATATATATGTATGTATATATATATATATATATATATATATATGTATGTATATATATATATATGTATATATATATATATATGTATATATATATATATATATGTATGTATATATATATATATATATATTGAATATATTCAATTCAGTGTAGGTTTATAGTTTTTTTCACCATAATTCACTTAATGTTGTCAGTGTTTGTTGACGGTTGTTTTCCTGATGCATCCAGTATTTACTTTATTAAAACAAAGCCTGCCGAGTGGTCGTGCATATCAAACTGTATGGACTCTGGAATATGTCGTCCATATTACGATAACTAAATTGAACACCGCTGTCCTTCCTTCCCCGACATCAGAGCCTCCCACTCTCCACACAGCGAGCTCATGCGTTCCTGCACCAGGATTTATGACACTGCATGTGCTGCAGTGACTTCATTAGCACAAATGGAGCTCCTTCCCTTCCTCTAGTTCTGCGTCCTTCCCCTTCCTCTCCCCCCCACCTCTCCTCTCTGTAATGCAATCACCTCGTGACCTTGTTTCTCCACAGCTAGGCTGTGTGGAGCGTTAGAGTTTTTAGGGAATACCGATCCGTGTAGCTCGCTATCCTTTGCTGCAAACGCCCCTCTGTTGTCTGTTTGGATGCAGACTTTTTGCATACCTGTCATGTCGTATCTGGTATTGATGCGACATGTTGCTACCGGTCCTGTGCGTGAGGCCTTCCTCTTATTCTCTCTCTCCGGCGTGTTCTTCTCTGCAGTTTGCAGTGGAGCTGTGACGGTGAGCGTGACTCCTAAAGTGGAGGTGCTGAAAGGAGAGACGGCCAAGCTGCCCTGCACATACACCGTCTCACCGCCCACACCCAGCAACACGGTGGTGGAGTGGTACATTGTAAGTCCTTTCCAGATCTTTAGATTTAATTATTTTTAATTTATTTGCATTTTCTCTCACTGATTGCTGTTTCTGTGTCTTATTTCTCCTTCTTCCATCTCCCCCTGTGTTTCCTCCACCCTCTTTCTACATCTCCATCCACCTGTCCATACATCCAGGAGGAGGGTGGAACCAGGAAGCGCGTGGCTTTCTCCCAGGGCGGTGTGGGGAAGAGCGATGACGGCACCCTTCTGACTGGGCGGGTCACTATCGGGGAGGACTTCTCCTTGACCATCTCCTCCGTTGAACCCGCCGACGAGCTCGACTTCTTCTGCCAGGTCACCGCCGGCCCCAATGGGGTCGGAGATGCCACCACTATGCTCAAAGTCTTCTGTGAGTCTGCAAATGACCTCATAGTGACCTTTTCAAAAGAGGATCCCGCTCACCAACACATCAGTTATCAATGAGTTTATGATTTGGTGTGTTACTGTCACTGCCACTAAAGGTTTAAGGCTCTAATCAGATCTGTGTGTGTGTTCATGCATACTTTCATTTAGAAGTGGCTTAATTGTACCTAATGCATGTAATTCATTTGCAGATTGCTTTTCACACGTACCGTACTCCAAGTTCGTCCATGCAAAACCTCCGTATGCAGTCGGCTAACATAAAGCAGGATTTGTCTCGATTGTCCACGTGTCAAAAGTAGGGCAGGCTTTAGCTCGTTTTTATTTCCTGAGTAGAACACTTTCACCCCTTTTTTAAACCCTGAGGTTACCTATTTCCTATGAGAAGTTCCCCAGAGGTCAATTAACTAAAATCTAATCACTCTTGACACAATTGATGACTAGTTCAATCCCACCTGTCATGTCTCATATCTCACCTTAATAACGGTCCAGATTTATCACCGAGTCGCCGAGGGCTGACCCTTTCTGCGGGGTCCCCTGCCTCAGCAACGCTGAGCAGACATCAATCATACTTATCATTTAGCGGCATAACCAACATAAATACAATTCATTTGCATTTTTGATTGGCCTGATCAATCACAGTGAAGAGGGAGGGTTTGTGTCGGGAGAATAGCAAAACAAGCCTTTCTCTGGTCAAGCTCCCGCTTGGAAAACAAGAGCTTCCCAGTTAAGCATTAACATTGATGCACTCACAGGCTCGGAGGTTTAAAGCAGTCTCATAAATGAAGCTATTACTTGTGAGATGGAAGTCAGTGCTATTTGACAACGGCCCTTTTAGATGTACTTAACGCCCGTCTCACAAACCAACAATTATTCAGTGTCCACATTTGACCACTTGACTCGATAGGGAAATAATTATAGTGTGTCTTTCCTGCCTTAACTTAATCAAACTGAGTTATAAAGTCTCCTGAGGGCGAGCAGTGACCGCCTGGTTTCTCTCTCAGGAGGCCTACAATGGAGTGGGGAAGCAGCATGCGAGTCCAAACTTGAAAATAACTGCCTCTATTTAAAGCGACACTATGTAACAATTCCTACCTCAAAATAACAGCTTGAAAAAATTGGTGCCGCTACAATGACTTTTAATAGGGCGGTTTGTGCCTCAGCCACTGCCATCGGGGGTCTGGGGGCTAAATACCCGACTATGTAAGATTTTGGAGCCGCCCGGTACTTGGACCTGCTGTCTGTCAGTGATGACCAACGTCACATAGTCCAGTCCACCTCACAGGTGACTTTTTATTGTCTCCGCTACGCGACGCGTAGAGACAGAGTGACATGCTGCTGTGGAGACGACCAATAACAGACGTTGAGTTTAATAAAAGAACAAAGACGTCTTTAAGAAAGGGACCTGACATTACTGCTGCTGTCATCTGGAGGAGAGAGAAAGTTACAGGGGGGCGGGCAGATTTTTTTATTTTTTTCCTCAAACTCAAAAGAGCCATATGCCGTCACCGAAAGAGCCATATATGGCTCGAGAGCCAGAGGTTCACGACACCTGATCTGTCGTAACTGGGTATTTACGACACTGAAGTAAACGTTAAATACCTGAAGGGGGCGCTACAAGGGGAAAACTACATAGTGGGGCTTTAAAATGACTTAATGTACTCTTAAAAACCTTTATTCCGCCCAATATATAAGGCCGATAAGAGGGAGATTGTGGTATATAGAAGGGGAGTGCATACGGAAATAAACCAGCCGCTGCTGAGCAGCGTAACACAAAGGACTAAACACAGAGAGGAATACCCATCGCCTGTTTATTTGTTCAAGCAGTCAGCAGCTGCAGGCGGCGATAAGATGACCTTGCATGTGAACAAGTGAGCCCGGGAATAAAGCAAGAGAAGCTGGAGGGAACACTTCCACCTGTGGGTGTACGTCTGCGGGCCGGTGAGAGGAGGACTGCTGTTGTTGCTACTCGACGCTTATCGGCTCATGTGAACCGAGTCCCACTGGAATAACGCGAGGCCGGATATTTACGGCTTGACTTAATTAACAAGGTCGGCAAGCGTGTGAATCGGACTGCATTTGTCCAAGTGGAGCGAGAGTGTGTATAGATTAAATGTTTTCCTTTTAGTGAACTGTAATGTAATGATAATAACCCCCCCTGACCTCTGACCCCCTCCCCTTCCTCTTGTTCTGTCTCAGTTGCTCCCGAGAAGCCAGAACTCAAAAAGCCGTCGAGTCAGGCCATTTCCGTGGGAGAGGAGACCAGCTCGGAGGTGTGTGAGCACATTCTCATGCCGGGATCTGCTTCCCGTGTGTGAGTTTCTGATTCGTGCGAACACGGACGACCCGCTTATTCAGTCGCCTGCGTTCTCCCATGTGTATCAGATCGGTACCTGCGTAACAATGAACGGACATCCCCAGCCAAGAATTATCTGGTTCAAAGATGACCTGCCCCTCCCTGAGGTCAAGGACAGGAAAGAGAGTACGTGTCATATTGTTCGAATGTTATGCACAAACAAAACGATAACGTACACACAGCCGACCTGAAGATAACCTGCGTGTCCCCCCCCCCCCCCCCCCCTGTCAGAGACCAACATGATCTCCTCCGTGGTGAAGGAGGCCTCTGGTCTGTCCACCGTCAAGAGCACCCTGTACATGCAGCTCAAGAAGGCGGACAAGGACTCAGTGTTCCAGTGCACCGTGGAGTACAGCATGCCGGGAGACCAGATCAAAGAGAAGAAGTCCGACCCCATCACGCTCAACCTCAACTGTGAGTGGACGGACGAGACGTTGACTTAGTGAGCTCTGCAGCTGCAGGCAGGTGGACGGTGTCCCCTGTGGACAGAGTCATGCCATCTGTTTACCTTGTTTACAGGCTGAATGTTACTTCACTAGTGACTTCTTTAACGCCTCACATTGTTTTTCCATTTCCACCATCGTAGTTGCAGGGCTCTCAAGTGTCACTCACGCTTTTCGGTCTTAACTCACGCACTCCCGCCACACATCGTATTTCTCACGCTGAAAAAAAACTCTCGGCTATTTAATGTTTTAATGCTGGCCGCGCTGCCCTCACCGTGGAGAAATCAAACGCTCCCCGAGTTCTGCTGCGAGATGCCACTTATCAGCCAATCAAAAAAAAGAGCTGGGCTACACAATAGCCAATCAGAAAACAAACGTATCTGTTGTATCTGGGTAAGATTTAATCCAGCAACCAATGTAAATAAAGCATCCTGGAATTGCGCGCGACTGATATCCTAAAGTTTCGTTCTGCGCGCGGGGGGGGGGGGGGGTGCTGATGGATATGCCTGTCTCCAAAACTTGAGAGAGTAGTTGTGTGTGTGTTCGCGTGCTACCATGTACTAATTAGCAGTAATAGCAAATGACATGTGAGCCTGAAGGCGATGCCGTCAGGTCTGCAGATATTTCAATCGAATGTAACGTTTTAATTTGAGCGTATGAGATTAAAAGCCGGTGATCCTGAGAGGAACACGACTGTCTCGACACAATTTCATGGCAGTAGTTTTTGTTTCACTAAAAGCCAAAAAGGTCAACATGCTGCTGGCAATAGAGGAAAAGTCACGGTATCTCGGATTTAACCTTTTCCTCCATCGCCATGTTACCGTTTCACTTTGACATTAAACATGCGCCCTTTGATCAACATACACAAGCAGCTACAGTATTAGTGGTATCCTCATCAGGCGCATGTAGCTCCTCCTGCTAAACATTGTCATAGAATGTAATATTCAGCTCAAGAAGAGGGATGAAGCAAGGAAAGAGGAGGTACTGGAAAATTACCCCCCCCCCCTCTGGAATGCCCTCACATCTCTGATTGATGACACAATGTCGTGTGATTGTATCCAAAGAAGTGATTCTCACCCGTTCCATGTCTGTTCTTGTTCATGTAGATCCTTCCGAGAAAGCGACGTTCACCCTTCTCAACGCCGATCCAATCAAAGAGGGCGACACTGTGACCATGAAGTGTGAGACCGATGGAAACCCTCAGCCGGAGTTTGACTTCACTAAAGATGTGCGTGTCTTTCTCCGTTTGTCTGGAAGAGAAAGAGACCTTTTCTCATTTTCTGTTTCCTTCTGTAAATGCCAACTTGTCATAAAAATGTGTTCATCTTAGTCGGTCTCTCACTCAATCTTTACTTGTCTCTCTCTCTCTCTTTCTCTTTCTCTCTCTCTCTCTCTCTGCCAATCCCCATCCTTCCAACCTCAGGGAAAGGCCATCTCTGGTCAGGGTGGTCTCCTGTTGCTGAAATCTGTCAAGCGCACAGAGTTTGGTGTGTACAAGTGCACAGCCACAGATTTCGATAACCTGGATGCTGACCTGAGTGGAAGCATCACCCTAGCTGTCAACTGTGAGTGAGCCAAACACACACACACAAACACATACACACACACACAACTGCAGAATTGAATAAATGCAGAAAAACTATTTACTTCCTATTTGTGCAGTAAGCCCTTCTTTTCATCACTAAGTCATGGAATTACAAGGGTTACAATGGAAAGAGCTTTAATGGAATCCTTTCAGGGGGCTGATATCCAATTCAATTGTTCACAGTTCATCTGTTACTTTAATGTTATCCCAACTCCACTCCGTAATTTGATTTTATCGCACTTATTAAGCGGAGATAGCCCCGAAATAGCACGCAATAGACTTTAATTTGGCTACGAAATGGGCTTCGCTTCAGATTAAATGCATCAGCCTTAGCAGGAATTTGGCTGCTCACGGTAAATTATGAGAAGCTTTCTGATTTCAAACGGCACTTTCTTTAACTCCGTAGAATGTATAGAAGGCCTCATGTTTCATCTCTCTTTCCATTTTCTCGACGGCAGACATCGACCCGGTGAGCGTGACCCCCGCCGAGCCTCAAGTCGTCATGCTGGGGGACAGCGTGGAGTGGCAGTGCAAGACCAAGGCCTCCGACGCGCACACGGTTCAATGGAAGAAGGTGGGCTCCATTTCTTTCTCAAACTCAATTCCCCTCTCCTTTTGGTCTCCATCGTGATGTATTTCTAGGAATAAAGGGCGTTGCTCTTTTTCGGCATCTGTCCGAAGAATAATTTCTGAGCATTCCTCCTTTAACAGTTTTAAAACTCCTGAACTCGTAGCAGCACAGGCTGGACGTTGAACAACAACTCAGTCCTTCCTGGGGATCCATATTTGTTCATTTGAGGATTCTGGTTCATTTTCGATGCAGAACTCTCCACAAGGCTACCTTTCTTTATTGGATAGGACATCATTTCATAATGTGACACATACTGAGCTAACTGAGTGTGCAGCTGGCACCCGACACAAGAGCCTTTGGATCAGGCGCTGCCTTCAAGGCCCGGCTACACAAGCGGCATTGTGTTGTGTCCAACTGCAGCAACTGGAGAGCAGACACTGGTGTTTGTTCCATTTGGTGTGAACGCCAATGCTAATGACACGTTATGTAATTCATCATAAATCCAAAACCGAACAGGGAAGCTTAGTTTATGTAATGACTGGTTTCTGTTTGACAGTAGCAGCCGGATCACTTCATGTCTGAGTGAAGTGTAAACATGCGAGAACGGCAGCAGCTGATTAGGGGTATAGATAATGAACAGTTGTGAGTGTGTGTGCAATAGGTGAAAGATAATAATGAACGGAAAGCACTCTGGAATCCTTCCTATGGACGACGAACGCTGTGCTATGAATGTATTTCCTCCAGTTAAGCAAAACAATTTGTTTACGTCGAAAAAAAACACTAATCAGCGTGACATTGGTGTTTTTCTTCCTGTATTTTGGTATTCGTGGTCTCTTCTCCACGTGTTTTGTGCACGATGTTCCTCCTGTCGGAGCCGGTGTGTTGCAGCCTGTGTATCTGGTGTTGTGTCTCCTGGGTGCGATAGAAGCTCCCAGAATGCCGGTATTCCGAGTAGAGAACGTGTTTGTGCTTCGTAAGAAGGATTCCTACGAGGAAGAGTCGAAAGGAATCGCAAAGAGCTTCATCATGGAGGACGGACTTTGATCTGTTATCGCTGCCCTCTGGAACAGTGTGTGTGTGTGTGTGTGGAGCTTCTTTTTTCCCCACCGTCGCCGTCTGCCTTCGAACTAGATATTCACAATGCTGTTCTAGTCCCGTATTCACATGCAGAGAATATGACGAAAGAAGTGGGGCTTATGGCGTGACTGCAGTTGGTTTTATTTGTGTGTGTGTGCGTGTGTGTGTGTGTGTGTGTGTTCCTCCAGGGCTCTGAGATGCTCTCGCAGGACGGCATGCTGTCAATACAGGAGGTTTCCTACGATAAAGCTGGAGAGTACATGTGTGTTGGAGCTGTGCCATCTGTGCCAGGGCTGACTGCTCAGGCTAGTGTCAACCTCACTGTCAAAGGTAACACACCTGCGGAAACACACACACATGCACAGCCTAATTCAGGAAAAACAACAACACAATGTTTGGATAACACTTAAGTAAAAAGCCCTTTATACTCAATTGGAAGCAAAGGGAAATAATATTATTCTACATCACCCACCCTATGCCCCAACCTCACACACACACACACACACACACACACACACACACACACACACACAATAATAACAATGGTCGGTGTTTGGTTGTACTCGGTATTGTTTCAGTCAGAGAAAGGAAGTTGTGTAGTTCATAAATGCAACGGAGAGCAGGTGTGGCTTCCTACTATAGTTTAGTTTCAATATGGGATGAAACCATCAGGGCATTGTTACACAATACCATACTCTAGTGTAGTAGAATCAACTTACATGTTGTCCTGAACTTAAAATAAACACGTTTCATTTAGTTGAAGTTAATTCACTGTATAATATATTGTGTATGTGTGTGTGTGTGTGTGTGTGTGTGTGTGTGTGTGTGTGGGTGTGTCTAAACGTTCGCTCCGGTGTTTTTATGAAATGTGCCCTTGTTCCTTTCCAGGAAAGCCGATGATCGAGACCCCCGCCGTTGGAGAGGTGGGGATGGAAGGAGACACGGTGACCCTGAAGTGCTCGGTCCACGGCTTCCCCGCCCCTCAGTTCACCTGGAAGCCGTCAGGGAAAGAGGTACGAAGGTCACAACAAGGTCACAACAGGGTCACAACACGGTCACAACACACACACGTGTAAGGGAAGACAATATGTGAAGTTTCAGGCAGAGTTCATAACGTATGAAGATCCTCATACGCTGGTTGAACTTCTAAGGCGATAGAAAAAAGAGGTTCAGAAACAGATTTCATGGCGATGGAAAGTCATTTTTTATTCTCATATTTCATTCAGATATGATATAGTTGAAAGGAAAATCCTATATAAAGGAGCTTTAAAGAAAAGTACATGGGGGAATACAGCTTTGTATGGTTGAAATATTACTTTAAATAAAGTGAAATCAAACTTTAATGATCCTTCTGGTACATTTTATCATTTTAGAAGCAAATAGAGATCAAAGGGAAGAGATAATTAAGCTTCCACAAGTGACGGTTTTCAAGTTCAGATTTGATGTTTAAATGAGGACCAGGAAAGGAAATATGAAATAAATCATCACTAGATTGTGCAAAATAATAGGAGCGAGGCTTATTAAAAAGAATGAGCGCATGAATATAAAAAAAGCCTCAAACACAAAATATCTGCAAGAAGAGATGAAGGAGTATGTAAACATGTGTGTTGTCCTCTCTCCATCTCCTTCCCTTTCATCCGTTGCCCTGGGCAGTCGGTATCAGTGAGCGGTAACAAGGTGGTGAGCACCCTGACCCTGCAGGCCACGGCCGAGGTCATGAAGGACGGCGTGACCTGCGAGGTCTCCAACGAGTACGGAACAGATAGCAAGACCTTCCCGGTGTCTCTCAAGAGAGGTCAGTGGCACCGGCGGCGCTCCGTTATCTCCCTTCCTCCTTCCCTTCGTGTTTTCTTCACTAAAGGCTTTTAACCATCAGCTGTGACGGAGAGATTTGTTTTTGAGTGACAGAGAACATTTCATGGTTTTTGCTCCATCACTTTTAGGAGAATTAGATTGAGCAGATTTCTCAGTCGCCCTCGTCATCATCAGAGGTGGGTAGCAAAGGAGTTACAGTGACTCCGGAGTAGTGTGTAGGGTTTTTAGTGTTTACTAAATGGAGATTATTGCATCACTGAAGGAAAACAAGTGGCGCCGCACACGCTAGTTCTAAAGCCCGGTCACATTCTGGTACTCTTCTGAACTCTACCCCCCTCTGATCATCATACACCACTTTATCCGCACTGTAGACACTTTAAGCCATTTGTTGCACTCAAGTTAATATGCACTGAATATTTGCACTAGTTTAGCAACCCCAGGATATATATTCATATCTGCATTATTTATAACCTGTATATCATGTATTTATTAGGATACTTCTGTTGCACTTCTGGTTAGATGCCAAACTGCATTTCGTTGCTCTGTACTTATACATGTGTAATGACAATACAGTTGAATCTAATCTAATCTAAGAGTAACTGAAATGTGGAATACGGTCGATAAATCTGACACTTGAAAAAAGTGACGTTTAATAATCAAGCTGGAGATTTTAAGTCAAATTGCAAGATGTATGCCAATAATCGACTAAATAGTATAATAATAACGTATAATCATCTAGGTTAGAAAAATCTGATATTCCTGCAACAAACTTTGAATTGCGCATTCATCCATATCAGTAGATATTCTTGAAACAAATGTGTAATACCTGACAATTCAATTTCATACATTCTTTCCATCCTAAACCTGTCATTTTGTTTGCGATGCCACGCAGACTTCCTTTTAGACGATTGCTTCGCACTGTATGCATCTGTAGATGTTTCCTAGCAACCAATTGCCTCCAACTCAGCAGGCACTTCATACACAATTTTAGTAATGGATTTACAAATAGCTGGTGCAACCCAATCCAGGCTTCTTTAGCTCCTTTACTGGCCCCGCAGCCGGCAATCTAAACCCTTTCTTCTCTCTCTCCTCTTGTCTCACAGCAATTGAAAACTCGGCCGACAGAGGTAGAGCCTTCTCCCTTCTCCTCCTCCTCTTCTCCCTCCTTCTGTCAGGACTCTGCGTTGTGCAGAACCTGTAATTTAGAACCCCCCCCCCCCCCCCTTCACCCATCTCCTCTTGCCCCGGCCCCTCCATCACACACACGCACGCACACACACTTGCACACCTGCACACACACCACTCCCTCCACCGTACTGTAATCTTGTATATTTCCCCTCTTGCTACCGAACACTGTGGATATTGTATATTGTTATTCTTCTTCTCTCGTCACCTTTGTATGATGTCTGTCCTATATTTTGTGGATGCTACTTCAACTTTTGTGGCCCCTTGGGGACAATAAAGGAATCTATTCTATTCTATTCCTTCCTTCCCTCTCTTTGTTTCTTCACTGTGTCTCCTTTTTTGTCTCCTCTTCTTTTTTCCGACTGCGCTCTTTTTTTCTCGCTTTTCCTTTTCTTCCGCCGTTTCAACTCGCCGGGGAGCTGTGTGTGTGTGGGGGATTTAGTAACCTTAGCTTCTGTGTGTGTGTGCGCTCAGTGGTGTGTGTGTGTGTGTTTTGTGGTGGTTGCTTTGCTTTGCTCTGGGACTGAGAAACTCTCTTTTTCTCAAAGTGCTGCTCTCTGGAAACCCTGTGCTTAAGTCAGGTCTGTATCGCTAACCCTATTGACATGTGTATGGCGTTCGTCTAGCACTGTAAGTCACTGTGTATTTATGTGTGTGTGTGTACACACAGCATTCATGTGTCTGTGTTCACGGTAGCTCATGTGTTTGTGTTTCCATACTTGTATTACTGTGGCTGAGAGGACAGACCTTAGATAAGGGAAGAAGATGTTGTCCATCACAACTTTATTTGATTCATTCTGTCTCTTAATGTCAGAAGGACATTTCTGGTCAAACCCCCGTTATTACATGAATATCCTGATATAAGACAGAGGCAAATAACATTTTTATGTTTATTCAACTTTATTTGCAGTTCATTTAACTCATGCTGCGGCCAGTTTACCACAGAGGAAAGCAGCAGTACTGTTTACCAGAACTATGCCTGTGGTACATATTTAGAGGGATAGTTTGACGATGTAGTTGTAAAGGTGTCTCTGGGAACTCACTGCTCCCCATCAAGAGATCCATCACACGAGTCCATCACATGAGCCCCACTGCAACACCCTCCATTGATCTTCTCATCAAACTCTTGGCAAGAAAGCCAACAAGCGTAGTTTCCCAAAAAGTTGAACTATTCCTTTAAGTGACACTAGCCAGCCAATCAAAAACAAGTTTTTAAAAGTCATTGTTTGAAACAGGCCTATAAAACTCTAAATTTAGTATAATGTTAAAGTTGATGGAATGTGATGAGCATCTGTAGTGTCAAGTCCTCACCGGTATAGTAATACAAGTTTAGGTGGATGGGTGAGTATGTTCAGTGTTGTTTTCTGGCTCCTGTTGTTATCTGTGAGTTATCCAGGCCCCCATCACTTTTCTGTCGTTGCATTCAAAAGTTAGGCTAACCCCACATCCCACTCCCCGTTCCTTCTCCTCTCCACCCATTGTCTCCATCTGGACACCCACCCTCCCCCTCTATCCATCCTCCCCTTTCCGTCCCGTCTCCCTCTCGTGGTACCCCAAATTAAAATACTTTCCTCCCTCTCTTCTACCCCACGAATCAAACAACACCTCATGATTACCCTCTAACTTCCACTGCCCCTCCAAAATCAAAAAAACTCCTCCCACCTCCTTCCACCTCCTACCACTGTGACCCCCCCTCCTTCCCACCTCCACCTTCCCACCAACCCTCCTCCACCCCACCATTCGTCCCTCCGTCCCTCCCTCCGTGTGTCCCTCCGTTGCGGTGCTGTAGCTGACAAGCAGCAGGGAGGCTCCAGCGCCGTGGTGGTGGCCGTGGTGGTGTGTGTTCTGCTGCTCCTGCTGATGGTGGCTCTCATCTACTTCCTGAACAAGAAGAGCAAGCTGCCCTGCAGCAAGAAGGACAAGAAGGAAGTGTGAGTGGGCGAGGGAGGGAGGGAGGGAGGGAGGGAACAGGGGGGCATTGATGAGGATTAACGTTGGTAGTGCTTGTTGTAAGGAGGTTTTTTTAACAATAAAGAAATGGCAAGATATTATTCAAAAGTAAATTAAATAGGGCTCTGCCATTAAAACAGTGTTGTTCAAGTTTGTACACATTAAAATAAATGGATGAATAAATGCACTCTTGGATGATGAAATGTCAGCTTCTCGACCTAACAGAGCAACACTGAGCAACAGAGCTGCTAAAAGACACGCTTGCTGCATGGCTCCACTTTATGGAGGGTTTTGCCAAATGTTGATATCAACGTGCAGATTAGTCAGAAAATCAGATCTACTGAGAAATAATAGTCCAAAAATATTGTTTTCTTTCAGTTATCCTTTCGTCATGAACTGGAAGAGAGTGTTATTGTATTTTTGATTTGTAATCCTTAGAGATATGTAACATATCTGATGGTTTCAGCGTACTCTCATCATTGAAGATACATTTGATAAACTGTTAACCAGATGCTCGAGGTAAATGTTCAAGGCCAATAATTCCCCTCGTCTTCCACCTGTCTTTCATTGTTCTCCCCACAGGGCCAGCGGAGAGGTGAACAACGACATCGTGGTGGAGATGAAGACAGACAAGGCCAACGAAGAGGCCGGTCTCCTCAACAAGAGACCCTCCACGGAACAGGTCAGGCCAGTGGACACAGGCGGGGGGGGGGGGGTCAAGGGTCTCCTGCTCTCATGCATGTAACTCCTGATGCTCCAGACTGATGGTACGCAGGACGAGTCGAGGACGCTTCTCCTCGTTAGGACAGTGCATTGATGAAAACATAGTTTTCATTTAATAACTTTGTCATTAAGTCAATGTTTTGTTCAGGGAGATGTAGAATTATCACAGAAGACAAGAACAAGTACTAAAGCCTGAAGTCATGTTCTGTAGGAATGTGTTCTACTTGGCATGTAAATGTGTTAAAGTGCAATCCAATTATTTGGGGAAGCAAGCCAAAGCATCTGGAAGCAGCAGAATAGTCAGGATGTCGGAGAGAGAGAGAGAGAGAGAGAGAGAGAGAGAGAGAGAGAGAGAGAGAGAGAGAGAGAGAGAGAGAGAGAGAGAGAGAGAGAGAGAGAGAGAGAGCCCAATGGGCCACAGAAAATGTAATCTTTTACAGAAACCAGGTCAAACACACATGAACTAAACCGTACGAAGCCACACAGGGGAACGAGACAAACAGGGTTTAAATACACAGGGAAGGAGGAGGTGATTGGACACCGGGGAACGAGACACAGGTGACACAATGAGGGCGGGGCCAGCAATCACACAGGTGGAAACAATCAGGACCAGGGAAGGCAATCACAGGGAGACAGACGCAGGGAAACAGAGGAGACGAGAGATAGGGACTTCAACATATGACTCAAGAACTGACAATAAATCCTGTTTGGATATGTTGCAGTGGTCATCACGATATGATCCTTCATGTGTGGCATCTGACACGAACACACGCTTTACAGTCAGCAGAAACATCGAGAGACACATCCTCCGTGATTTAGAGTGTGTTCAGTTCAAAGGAAGCTGTCCCTGTGGCAGCTGGGCAGAAGCCTCTGAAAATGTCATCAAGAATGTAAAACTTTCCTACGTGAAATTTATGGTAGCGGCATTTTTGACCAGGATGTGAAAGACACTTTAAGCGAGTCTTGATTTATGCGATTTGTGAACCCGCTGACAACCAGACCCGTGTGACATTTCACAAGTGCAGCGAGATTCCAGACACACTGTCTTTGCTTTTGAAATGGATACGTCGAGAAGATGTGAAAGTGGGTCTCCCCAGGTGCTATCAAGAGATTTGTCTTTCCCCGAGATGTCCTTAAAGGATGATCACCCTGTAAGCTGTCTTCGAAAAGGCTGCGGCCTCTTCCACGCGGATTTATTACGGAGAATTACTCACGATATCAAGTACGCAACTAGCTCGTAATGTCAGCTGCAGCAACAGGATTCTCTTTTAATCCCCTTGTTCCATGTCAGCATCTAAAAAAAGGCATACAACCCGCCCACCCCCCCACCCCAATACGCCAAACACCTTTTATACGTCAAATGTGAAATAAAATGTCATAGAAAGAGGTTAATTTGCATTTGGGTCTATTTATTATTTAGATTTTGCATATCAACCCAAAATGTGAACTAAAGAAGGAAAATACATTGCTCACAAACCGCATTTAAGATTGACTAATTTATACACTGACATTTATTTTGAAAATATCTTCTTTTTTGTTATCGTTATATAATGCTACTGTAATGTAGTTAGTTAGCACCAGATGCTAACATATTTGCATATATGCATACACATGCACAATATGCATACATATTTAAAAGGTTGTATAATAATACTGTGAAGTTAAAGGACATTCTTTATTCAGTTTGCATTAGAGCATGTTTGAACATTAAATATCAAATTGGTTCAAATTCATCCAAGTTGTTGGTCATATGGTCATATCTTCATGTTTTCTGTGTGTTTTCCTCTCACAGTGATGAAACGACACGATGAAGGTGACCGACAGAGGGACGAAGGGAAGGAGGAGGACGGTGATGAAGACCACAGGGCTACTTTGTATTCACTAACCAGAGTGTGGGGGACACGAGGAGTAACATGGACATTGGTTTGTTTTGGGAACCTTGGGAGGCACAGGTTATGATGTTTTACAACCTGGAGTACACCTTTTGGGATGGAGTTTCTTCTTCTTTTTCCTGTAAGAGACTCCATCCATATTTACTACGACAGGTTTAAAACCATACATGTGCAAAATCACAATGTGACATCACTGGATGACAATATTACCGCCGCTTCTTTTTTGATTCTTCCTCGCCAAATCACATCTTCGGTCGACTCCTCTGCAGAATAGAGCTGAACGGCGCGGGGGACACGATCCTAAAACTCAGCGGCCTCGTCTTTCTTATCCAGCCAAACGCTAAATGCGATTAAGCCACCGTGTTGTTCTGGAGTGTGTGTCTGCCTGCACAACTCGACGTCTGTTCTGCCCTGGAGTCTGCACTTAAATTCACTGCTCGCTCTCTGCTGGGTACATGGGGAGAAAAAAAAATGATCACACTGCCATTCTGCTTTTATTCACCGCAATAACAAGTGATGATTTACGCTCACGACGATAAATCCCTCAGCCCACTGTTTGGCACGCGCAGCTGTAACATTTCCCCTCAAAGAAGCGTTTTGTTTCGGCGTTAGTGCTGTTTGCTTAATTGCCTTTTTGCCACCTGTGAATGTGTGTATGTGTGTGTGTGTGTGTGTTCCCCCTCCTCATACCCCTAATTAGCTTTTCCATAGAAGCAGCTCAAGCATTAAATAACGTCAATCGTTTCTCTTGAATAGCTTGCCTTTTTGTTTTGTTTTCAGCTGCAATGCCACCAAATAAGCAAGCGATTTACGTTGTACAAATTTGTTCATTTCCAGCATACTTGTATATTATGTCTGTACGTCTATTGTTCACTTTGCTCTTTCCGTTTTTTCTCTGTAAATTAAAATACTACTTTGGCCCTGTCTGTGAAGCAGGCGGCGTACTGTGCATGATGTGGAGGTCAGCGTGTGTCTGAGGTTACTAAGCTGCTGGCCCGGGACGGTAATTGCCACCATTT
The DNA here is from genome assembly GCA_036178185.1 of Liparis tanakae. Classification (NCBI taxonomy): domain Eukaryota; kingdom Metazoa; phylum Chordata; class Actinopteri; order Perciformes; family Liparidae; genus Liparis; species Liparis tanakae. The sequence continues at coordinate 6,868,865 of CM070092.1, forward strand.
CCGCTCCGAAAAAACCCGATTATCATCAGCTTCACTGTAAAATTGGAGGAATTTGGCAAAATGGTTGACAATCTCTAAACTGCGGCCTGCTGTGTTGTCGTTTTGTTTCCCGTGACAACTAAAAAGGCAACGATTCACTTGCTGGTAGAAACCACTGGCTCCGGTTCATTCTAGTTAGTTACAGGCAGGGGGGGGGGGGGGGGGGGTGTTGCCGGAGTACGTGAGGTATCTTTTATGTTTACCAAATGAAAGAGCGTTTTTGAGTATCACAGCAAGAGTGTTTCTATGTGTAGGTATGCGATAATTGAATTTATGTTCCTCCCCAACGCTGTCGGCAGGTCAGAGAGGTTTTTAGAACGGGTTGACGTGCCATTTTACTTTGTTGTACACTGGAGCCAATGGCCTCGACGATTTTAAAAGAACGTCACCTCAAACTGTCCGCGCCCACAGGGCTCATTTTATTTAGTAATGTCTGTCTACTGATCTCGCCATATTGACTGTTAGCAAACCTGTGGAGGCAGGCGAAGATAGAGGAGTGAACTCGGAGCATCTTTTTGTTCTATTCTTGATGTTTTATATAAAAGAAATGTGGTAACAGTTGTTTTCGTTTTTTTAGAAAGGGGGATTCTTTATTTTGGAACTACTGAGTTTTTCTTTTTTTCCCATGCTTTTCCACTCGCTCTGAGAGAAGAGAGAAATGTTGTTGTTTTTTTATCTAGGAGGATTCTTTTTCTAGGAGCTATTCTCAGTGCTTTACTTCTCTCTGTACTGTATACTGTATATTTTGTGGTACGCTGTTGTGACCTCTGTGGTGTGTTGATGTATCTTTTTATTTGGTTCCAGCTGTGTAGAATTTATAAAGAAACAAAACTCAAGAAAAAGGACCACAACACTATACTCTCCGTGTTTTCATTCCCGTCTCTGCAACATGGGCTGTTTGTGAACGCGTGTGATTTATTTTGTGTCTTATCACAAATAGGACTAAATGCACTGTCTACCTTCTTTTAGATACACAAAGAATGGAAACAAGAAACAGGGCCTGGCCATTTGATAACATCTGGTTACCCTGACACACCACTGAGCAGCGTCTACAAAATCTTGACACACCAGAACCAAAAGCAAACAAAAATCAAATAGCTTCAGCTTTTTTTTAAATGACACTTCCCAGGAATATGACATATAAATTAACTGCTGTTTGCACCAAAGATAAATCTCTTTGATTTGACTGGCATTATGTAAATCTCTCCCCTCCACCCCCCCCACACACACACACACACACACACACACATGGGTATTGATTGATCCCTTGATTTGTTGTGACACAACAGAAACACGAGTGAAGCTAATTTATTTGGATCGACTTCACGACGCAGCGTTCTCTCTTCTTGCTCTCATGTTCAGAAATTAATTGCAATGAAGCCATCAATCTTTTGCGAATTGAAGTGCAGTCGTAAACATTGATAAGTAACAGTTAGTGGGATAGCTCAATAGCAGCTAATCGTAATCGACTTAAAATGCATAAATCATAATCAAGATGAAAGGATTCCTCTGAACATCTAAGCAAGGCTGTTTTTTTTCCCTTCCCCACAGTAAGAAGCTCCCCTCCCTCTAAGCGAAAGCTTAAATAACAGTGCGTTAACCTTGTACCAATTTGTAACAATCTGGCCCGACACCGCACACATGCACAGGCGCTGTGGTCGTGGGCCAATCGGCTCCATCGCTCTGACACGCCCCCCCGCTCAGCTGCCTCTTCCATTAGGAAATTAAATGTCTCCCATCAATGTGACCTGGACAAATCAATCGAAAGCTCAGAATACAAAGCAGCAAAGACAGAAGCTGGGAGCTGCGTGTTTGGCAGAAAAAGGAGAATTTATGGAAATTGTAAATACCGGTGTCAATGTCAGGCCCTGCTGATGTGATTGATGTGAGGAAACATCTCCGGGGGGTTCGGACTATAAACGCTGCAGTGAACCTTCACACGACTTCTGTTTTAGAGGGAGAGAAAAAAACATACACCAAACTTATGTAAGAGGATGTTTCTAGCATCAATATGAAAAAAACAAAAGAAAGAAAAAATAATTGCACTAGTCTCTCTCACCCACACACACACACACACACACACACACACACACACACACACACACACACACACACACAGCTATCAACCCAGTATCAAAAGCAGCAAGCAAATTACCAAAGAAAATCCTTTAATTAGCATTAGGCTACCTTATTTAAAGACACACACTATACTGTTTTATCTACACATCCATAGAGATAAGGAACAGGAATACTCTAACCTAATTTACTTTAATTTCCAAAGATGTTCTATAGGGACAATTTCTATAAAGAAAACCTGACAACGTGATGGCCGGCTATACGAGGTAAGATGATAAAACCATTCTAATGTATGTTGACCTGTGTGGAAAAATGCACTCTGAAAAAGTAATTCAACAACATTACTCATTACTCAACAACAAAAGGAACCAGTTACATTACACATTAGGATTGTCGCGGTACTATTAGAGTGGACCCAAAAGCACGACTCAGACAGGAGTAACAAAGATGACTGTCTTTAGTTGAAAACAGGCTGGGTCAAAACCAGGAGATCATCTGCACTCTAGCGATGACATCACAGCTCTAGACTTCCACACACACCCATTGTAAACTCCAGGAGGAGCGGAAAAACACAAAACTAAAATAGTAACAATTAAATAACTATACAAGAAATGAAAAGAAGATGAATTACAAACTTGAAGCTAACAAATTATTTTCATGGACCGGCGACATGAATATGATGTAATAAATATGAAAAATAATAAATGTGAAAAATAATAAAATTATTAGTTATGATCGGTGTTGGAGCAATTTATTTTGATATTTGTGTTTAGTTTTATTTTAAACTAATATTGATAATTCATTGCAAATTTAGGTTTTTATTTTTATTTTAGAAGAGATTTTTCTTATAATTTTATTTTAGTTCATTGTGATTGTTGTTTAAATATATTTAAATTTATTGTGAAGTAATATTGATTAATCATTGTTTCTTTAGGTTATATTCTTATGTTAGAAGAGTTTTTACTTATGATAATTGTAGTTATCAATTTTAAAATATATTTATTTTTATTTCAAAGTAATATTGATTAATCATTGCTTATTTAGGTTATATTTTGATATGTTAGAATATTTTTTTCTTAGGATAATTTTAGTTAATTGTGATTGTTGTAAAATCTATGTAATTGTATCGACCTCTCGAGATGCGTCACGTATTCCGATCCCAATATCTAATCAAATGGTCCCCGGATAATAACCAATCATCCCACCAAATTTCATGCGATCCAAGAACATTTTGACCTTTTTTATGATCTTTGACCTTTGACCCGATCGATCCCAAAATCTATTCAAATCGTCCCCGGATAATAACCAATCATCTCACCAAATGTCATGCGATTCAAGATGTTGACCTTTTTTATGACCTTGACCTTTGACCTGATCGATCCCAAAATCTAATCAAATGGTCCCCGGAAAATAATCAATCATCCCACCAAATTTCATGCGATTCAATCGATTTTTAACTTTTTTTATGACCTTGACCTTTGACCTTTGACCCAATTGATCCTAACATCTAAACAAATGGTCCCCGGATAATAATCAATCATCCCACCAAATTTCAGGCGATTCAAGATTTTGAACTTTTTCATGACCTTGACCTTTGACCCGATCAATCCCAACATCTAATCAAATGGTCCCCGGATAATAACCAATCATCCCATCAAATTTCATGCGACTCGGTTTAATACTTTTTAATTATGTGAATAACACACACATAGAAATAGTTATTGAGAGTTCTCCTCCATACCTTCATTACCCACAATGAAGCGCAGTTCCTTGTTTCCAGGCAACGACAGTGGCATGGACATGTGACTTTAGAGGCTCTGTTGACTCTATGACATAACATCACTGTTGTGCCTTTGATGTGACATCACTGGTGTGCCTTTGGCCTGACATCACTGATGTGTCATTGGGCTTTGATCTTGAGCTCTGAGAAGTCATATAAGGAGCTCTTTTCTCACAGGACTTTGCAGCTTCCACAGCATTCACATAATTTACTCAATTTTTGGTTTTCTTATCGTACGATAGCACTCCACTATATTCAGTAGTTATGTCGAACACACAGTTTTCATTGTACGCACAGCAGAGAGTCAACAGGAACCAGGCACATTTCGGCCAGGACAAAGAACAGATGGCACCGGAAAAGCCCAATGGCTTACACCAGCCAAGAGCACAACTGGAAGTGTGCAGGCCGCTAAGAGGACAAAGGGCACCGGAACAACTGGGACCGGTTGTAGATGGCAGACTTGGCATTGCCAGGTGCAATGCCTTACCGCCAAATGTTCAACCGGAACCAGTTGCTTTCCACCAGCAAGGAACAAGACCCGTCCACCTGGGATTGACTGCAATTGAGGAACCCGAGGAAACTCCTCAAGAGAAGCAGATGATCACCCTGAAGAACTTTGCCGCACAGCTGAAGACCCTCAGCATGGCCATCCACACAAGCCAGGTAGAGATCCAAGACTGGGAACAACTGGACGTCGTTCACAAGAGATCTCAACAATTCAACTTAGAGAAAAGCGCCACCATGAGAGAATGTGACGCCCTGAAAAAACAAGTCAGGGTGCTCCTGGACAAGTCTCAAAACCACAGCATGTTCCAGAACCTCCTCAGAACAGCCAAAGAGGAGAAAGAACAGATGGCCAGTGAGCGGGACGGTCTGATGCAGAAAACAGAGGAGCAGCAGCAGAAGCTCCGGAGCTTCCAGCAGCTGAAGTTTGACTGCGAACAGGCCAGACAGGAGAATGTGGAGTTCAAGGAAAACATCAAGGTCCTGGAATTTCAACTCCAAAAAGAGTTTGCTTTGGAGGAAGCGCTTTTCTACCGCTCAACAGCTGAAAAGGAGGCGGTGGACCAAGAGAACCTCGCTCTGAAATGTCACCTCCAGGAGCTGCAGAGCCAAGTCCAGCTGGGAGAAGGCATCAAGAAGACAAACCTGGCAGTGCAAGTTACCGTTGCAGCGGCCCACCTTCAGAATGAGGATCTGCAGAAGGAAGTCCAGCTCCTCAACCAAAGGCTTCATCAATTGAAGGTCTTGAAGAGTGAGGGCAAAAAAACACTAGCCCGCTCTAAAGCTTTGGAAAAAGCCAATGCTAGCCTGAACCATCGGATCCAGGAGCAGATCCAGGAGCTGCAGACACAAGTCCAGCTGGGAGAAGCATTCAAGAAGGAAACCCTGGTGGTTCAAGCTTCCAATGAGGAAGCCGACCTTCAGAATGCGACTCTGCAGCAGGAAGTACAGCTCCTCAAACACAAGCTTGGTGAGTTGAAGGTCTGGACGACTGTCGGCAGCGAAACACAGGCCCGTTCAGAAGCTTTGGAGATAGACAACGCTCGCCTGAACCATCAGATCCATGAGCTGGAGACACAAGTCCAGCTGGGAGAAGCATTCAAGAAGGAAACCCTGGTGGTTCAAGCTTCCAATGAGGAGGCTGACCTTCAGAATGCGGCTCTGCAGCAGGAAGTACAGCTCCTCAACCACAAGCTTGATGAGGTGACGGTCTGGAAGAGCGAGGGCAAAGAAACACTAGCCCGCTCTAAAGCTTTGGAAACATCCAATGCTTGCCTGAACCATCAGATCCAGGAGCTGGAGACACAAGTCCAGCTGGGAGAAGCATTCAAGAAGGAAACCCTGGTGGTACAAGCTTCCAATGAGGAGGCTGACCTTCAGAATGCGGCTCTGCAGCAGGAACTACAGCTCCTAAACCAGAAGCTTGATGAGGTAAAGCTCTGGAAGACTGTCGGCAGCGAAACACAGGCCCGCTCGGAAGCTTTGGAAATAGACAACGCTGGTCTCAACCAGCATATCCAGGCTACCAACGAACAGCTGGAGATCGCAGACTATTTCAGGTGCAACATCTCTCTCCTGGAAGACAAGGAGAAAACCCTGGTGGAGGAGAACAGAGTGTTGTTTGAGACACACTCAAAGGCCATCCTCAAGCTTCTCCAACAAGAAGACTACAAGATGAAGTTTGATGTTCTCAAAGAAAAGACCGACGCCTTGAAGCAAGAAATCGCGGAGAAGTCACAAACCGTCCAGGGTTTAAACAACGACCTGGAGGTTCTGATCGATGTCAAGAAGAACTACAAAGCCCTGAAGCCAGAGAAGGCTGCTCTGATCAGGCAGAACAAAGCTCTGCAGAAGAACGTCCAGATCCTGGAGAAAAAGGTCTCCCAAGAACAGACCTACTCTGGAAAGCATGCTGTGCTTCAGTCGGAGATGGTGGCCCTGAACCTCGCAAAGGACACTCTTCAGGAGCTGAGGGAATAATTCAGAAATCAAAGTTACGAGCAGCGATGGGCGGGTCCTTGTTCCTCGGTCGGGGGGGGCGGCTAGATGCCGGTTCCCTCGGCCGAGAACACAGGCCCGCCGATCGTTTCTCCGCTTTGACTATGAGTTATAAAAAAAGCCAACGTTCCTTTTTTCTTTTTTAAAGTGAGTAGTCTGGTAGATCCGGCTTTCTCCCTCCCTTTAGAAAAATATTCAGAAATCAAAGCTACGAGCAGCGATGGGTGGGTCCTTGTTCCTCGGTCGGGGGGCCGGCTAGATGCCGGTTCCCTCGACCGAGAACGCAGGGCTGCCGATCGTTCCTCCGCTTTGACTATGAGTTATAAAAAAAGCCAACGTTCCTTTTTTCTTTTTTAAAGGGAGTAGTCATGCCGGCGCTTTAACAATTGTGCCGGCGCTTTGACAATCGTGCCGGCGCCTTGACTATCGCTTTGACAATCGTGCCGGCGCTTTAACAATTGTGCCGGCGCTTTGACAATCGTGCCGGCGCTTTGACAATGAGTTCAAAATAGGCTCGTTGTCAACTTGACAAATTTGGGGGATATTCAAAGAAGTCCAGAGGAGAAAGTGGGTGGCGCTTGCTTGAAAATGAAATAAAAGACTGGCAGGTTTTACTCCGAGGTGATCCGGTTTCCTTTCTCAAGACAAAGTTCCTTACATTAAAAGGGAGTAGTCACTTGAACATACCTGCAAACACATGAAGAGTGAATAAGGTGACAGGGGTGGGGGTGTGGGGGTGGGTGGAGTCATGCCGGCGCTTTGACTATCGTGCCGGCGCTTTGACTATCGTGCCGGCGTTTTGACTGTCGTGCCGGCGCTTTGACTATCGTGCCGGCTCTTTGACAAAAAATAGGCTCGTTGTCAAACTTGACAAATTTTTTCAACAAGGTGACGGGTGGGGGGGGGTGTAGTCATGCTGCCGCTTTGACTATCGTGCCGGCGCTTTGACAATCGTGCCGGCGCTTTGACAATCGTGGAGGCGCTTTGACTATCGTGGAGGCGCTTTGACTATCGCTTTGACAATCATGCCGGCGCTTTGACAATCCTGGAGGCGCTTTGACTATCGTGGAGGCGCTTTGACTATCGCTTTGACAATCGCGCCGGCGCTTTGATTATCGCTTTGACAATCGTGCCGGCGCTTTGACTATCGCTTTGACTATCGTGCAGGCGCTTTGACAATCGTGCCGGCGCTTTGACAATCGTGCCGGCGCTTTGACAATAGTGCCTTCGCCAACTCAAAGCGTTTACAATGATAACTAGAAAATGCATTTCCTACTGAAAATGCGTTGGAATGCTGAAAGTTTGAAGCTGAAAAATGAAATAAAAGATCGTTGAAAATGGTTTGAAAATAGTTGAAAATGTCTGAAAATAGCTGAAATATGAAATGAATAATTGAAAAGGTCTGGAAATAGCTAAAATGAATAGGTGAAAATAGCTGAAAATAGCTGGAATATGAAATGAATAACTGAAAATAGCTGAAATTTGAAATGAACAACTGAAAATGTCTGGAAATTGCTGAAATATGAAATGAATAACTGAAAATAGCTGAAAATAACTTAAATATGAAATGAATAACTGAAAATGTCTGGAAATAGCTGAACATGTCTGAAATTAGCTGAAATGTGTTTTTTTTTAAGTTGGACATAGCTTAAAATAGCTGCCAACAGCTTAAATAGGCTGAACATAGCTTAAACATCTGAACATATGGATTTTTTTTCTACAAAAGCATTTGTTAAACCCTGTCAAATAAAACATGATCAAATCACCGAAGTAGTAGAATCAATAGAGAGGAAAGATTGAGCCGAACGCGCCGATAGGTTTGTTACTTTTCTGGGTTAAATGAGACCTGAGAAACTCTAATATTGGTTATCTTCTAATACCTCTCCATGTATAGACACACGCGCGCGCACGTGTGTGGCTTGCAATGTATGATAGACAAGAGTGTGTGTGTGTGTGTGTGTGTGTGTGTGTGTGTGTGTGTGTGTGTGTGGGATCCGCCACTGATTAGCCTAATGTGAAGCACCTGTGTGACTGAGAGACAGACAGCTCAGAATCTGATGAAAGCAACCTATCAGAACATTTGGATTTGACAGAGAACCATAGCTCTGACCCTACATTAGGAGATGCTCAAGGCTTGTGTGAACGTGTACATGTCATTAAATATTTTTTAGGTTAAGAAATTAGAGTTTAGTCGCAGTTCAGAAAATGCTCCTGTTTGCTACAAAATAGTTGAAAGGTGCTCTGAATTACATTGGAGATGACTGAGGAGAAAACCGGACTTCTCCCCTCGTTAAGGCTTCTCTCGAAAGATCTGGGAAAACTGTACGACAAGCACAAAATTCCCTACTACTTTATCAAAAAAATATGTCTAAAGAGTAAGAATTGTGGCCGTAGTGACGATATACAAATCTTTTTTCCACAAGATTCGAAAGCAGCGCTGCACTCTAGAGATGACATCACAGCTCTAGACTTCCACACACACACCCATTGTAAATGTCAGGAGGAGCGGAAAAACACATAAAACTAAAATAGTAACAATTAAATAACTATACAAGATATGAAAAGAAGCTGACTTATAAAGTTATAGCTAACACTTTTGTCAACATTTTAAAAGGTGGAATTGTGTCTTTAGCTGAATGTATGCCAATATTGTAAGCTATTAATAACCCTAACCCTTTTTAAATATTTGAATTGTTTAAATAGCTGAATATATGAAGGAGATGAAAAGGGGAAAAAACTGTAAGGCAGAAATAGAAAAATAATAATAAAAAGTTTAAATAAAGATTACAAGAACAATAGTTTGACTGCTGAAGCATTCCAACTAATAAAGAAGACAAGAACAATAGTTGGACTGCTGAATAAAATAAAAGAAAGGTGTGGAGCTAAACTGTTACAAGGATACTCACTTTAAGGAAGTGAGGCTAATGGGCAACGTAAGCAAGCTAGCTGAGAAAATGTAATACACAAATAATTGGGATGTTGGAAATAGTGATGAGCTAGTAAGAACTGTAATCATACGCATAAAATAACAGAGTGAGAGAGAGAGAGATTGTGAGAAGATCTGTGCTTTTCAGTCTTGTTAACAATGAGGGGGATTACTGTCATCCCTTCCAGTGTCCTTCCCTTCCTCCCTCTTCCCTCCCTCTTCCCTCCCTCTGCCCACTGTGAGTTTTCCTGCTGGGTTTAGTTACAGTAGCTTTAAACTGATTTAGCCATTTAGTGTCAGCCTATTGAGGGATGACAACCGCTGTCTGTCCCCTCGGCCTGCTCGACCCGGATCTGATGGCTACTCACTGGCACTTAGCTTGGACTCATCCCGGTACACACACACACACACACACACACACACACACACAGATAGACACACGACTGATACTGTATGCAGCGCTGTTGGGATGGATCCTGGTTGAACGAGGCTTGCTGACATCATGTGCTCCATCACACAATCAGCGCTCAGTCGCTCACGCACGCAACCTCAAAAGCAACGAGGCAAAAAGACGTTCACTGTGGATGTAGAGATTAGTAGAGAGGACTGTGGCAAGGGAAGGAAGGAGAGAATTGATGAAAAGACCGAGGAGAAAAGGGGTAACATCTAGGTGGTGTTGAAAAGGGGAGGGGAGCAAAATGGAGGAGGAGATGGCGTCGTATGAGAGGAGTTACCGTCAAGATGAGAGGAAATGAAAGTAGTTGTTGCTGACAAAGGACGAAACAGAAGATGCCTTGTTCGGAGGTCATAAATCTGAACGGACTGAGATAAAAGTGGGGGGGCGGAAGAAAGAGGAAGGGCGGTAAAGAGTGTAGGTGGGTCGGGATAAATAATGAAAGCGGCTGTGTGATAAATGTGTTTATCTCCTCCCAGTCCGATGGTTTAATATCCTGTGTGGCGCCAATGTGTTTACTGTTTGGGTGTAATTATGAGAGACAGAGAGGTGTGTGTGTGTGTGTGTGTGTGTGTGTGTGTGTGTGTCTTTGCGAGGCTGCATTTAGTTGCTGAATTTCGGGTCTCTGTCTCGCAGCACTAAAGATTTCTTTGCATTGATTGTGTCTGTGAGTGTGCTATTAAACTGAGTGGCGGTCGATGACGAGCCTCAGCGAGTATGCGAGCGCATGTCACTCAGGCCACCTGCGAGATGTTTGGTTTTTCGAGGCCCAGCGCTGTCATTTGTGTCGATAAGGATACTTTATGTTTCGAGACGCTGACCGAGAGCTGTGCTTCACTCCCTTTCAGTGAATCTAAGTGAATGGTCTCGCGTGGCGTCTGAGTTGATTCGCAGGGGTCAAAGGTCACATAGATTGTCCATGACAGGCTGATGACAACTCCAAGATTTAGTTAAACCATTAAAAAGAAAGGGCACAAGGCCAGGACAATTTACGTCTAAGAATTTCCGTCAGAAATGCTAACGGAGGATCTTTAAATGTGTGATCCATGACATTCTAACTCACTAAATGGTCGAGTCAGTGGTGGACCAGCAAATGTGATCTGCACGGTCAAATATGTGGATAACGGCTTCAACTCCCCACAGGTAAGGGCTGTCTGACGAAGACACATAGTGTGACGTTTGGCATGATACTTTATTCAGTGTCTGCCAGACTCGTCCCTCCATCTCCCTGCAGCTGACATAGGAGAGAGAGACATAATCAACCTTATTCCCCTCGTCTGAGGCCGATTTGGCCTCTTCCCGGCCCCTGTTCCCTGAGCCACTCCCCCACACACCTCCACCGCTGAGATATTTTAAATATAGCGTACACTTACAAAGATATTGATTAGTCTGCATTTCTTTGAAGTGTCTAAACAATGTTTTATCTGCTACCGCAGTCGAAAGTACTATAGCTTCTGGCCTGCTTCTTCAAGCTCGGGGTGTCGATCGCCATCTACTCTGACTATATGGATAAGTACCTCATACAACCCCACCTCAAGAAATATGAACTGGTCTAAAGTCTAATGGATCAAGCCTGAAAAAAGAACAAAAGAGCACGAGAACTCGATCATTGATCGGTTAACTTTACTGGAAAAGGATTTCTTCATCTGCATACTGGATATGATAGAACACTGTATGTTGCAGATGCATTTGTGTTTGTACATAGTCACACACCATTAAAACAGTGGAAAAACTGCAATAGGCAACATAAATAATCCCCCTGAGACTCGATAGAGAGAGAGAGAGCGAGGGCGAGAGACGATCAGAGAAGAAAGTCCTGTCAAAAGAAGAGGAAGAGAGCGACGGCCGCAGGAGCCTGAAGAGCAGCTGTTGAGAGCTGCTCCTCGGAGGACTCCTGTACGTGCTTTAGGCTCCTCCCCCTGGCTAACGTTACAGCACAGCAGCTGTCTGGGGAATAAAGCACTCTCACACACGGGTGTTCTGGGTGATGATATACACTGAGAAACACGGCATCCCCACAACCAAACACAGAAACTAAAGTCACACACACACACACACACACACGCTACTCTCATCTTGAATGTGTCTACTTTTGTGTGTGTGTGTGTGTGTGTGTTTGAGAACTGTGTGTGTGCGTGTGTTTGTTAAACCAAGGCTCTTGAAATACCTTGAAGCATGCGTAATGAAAGAGTAACACATTCTTTGCACTTGACCTTGTGGCCCAACTCAGAATACACCATACAACTCAGACACACCTGCCTAAGGGCAGGCATACACACACACACACACACACACACACACACACAGCCCAGGAAAACAGTGGTTGCATTTACATTATCCAGCCAGCTTACACGGCTCCTTCCCTCTCCTCTATCTCCTTCTTATGATTTCCATCACATATGCATGCACACACTCACACACACACACACACACACACACACACACACAAGCACACACACTGTTTCTCTCGTTATAATGGCAGTGACATTGAGAGCAACTTAAGGCCTCCCAAGAGAACACCTGATAATTACTAGCTTATTACTAAAGGAGATGTGATGTGAGATCCCCGCCTGTCCTACTTCTGCTGCTGGAACAAACAGGATTGTGTGAGTGTGTGTGTGTGTGTGTGTGTGTGTGTGTGTATGTGTGTGTGTGTATCGCTTGTTAAACAAGGGCAAGACAATTTGTAACAACCTGGATAGGTCTTCTTTGTTCTCCTAATTTAATACTCTCTTTTCCATTTTCAGTTTTGATAGCAGTCATTCTCTCTTGTGACCTTCCCCGCTTCCTTTACCTTAATGGGAGGAGAGTAGCGGCTCTCGAGTGATGACTGATTCCAGAGCCGTAGGGGTCCTATCAAGGTGCTCTGCTCAGTAATAGAAAACACCACGCTGTGTTTAGTCGCTGACAGCTGCTGTGCCTGTGTGTCTACCTGTGTCACGCTTTTTGTGTGTGTGTGTGTGCGTGTGTGCGTGTGTGTGTGTGTGTGTGTGTGTGTGGGTGTGTGTGTGTGTGTGTGTGTGTGTGTGTGTGTGTGTGAAGAGCCCTGGCATTTCTCAGTTGTGTCCTTATCTGCTTATCAGACCTGTCCACTTTATTTTATGCTGGATCAGGTTAAAATAGCTCTGCATAAACTCTCACACACACACACACACACACATGGCACAAAACAAGCTATGTGTGTGGAAGAGTATGAGAGTGTGTTTTGGTGTGAGATGTTTTGCTGATGCTCAGCTACTTTATGTGTGTGTGTGTGTGTGTGTGTGTGTGTGTGTGTGTGTGTGTGTGTGTGTAGGTGTAAATAATTTACTTTGAAAACTGCCATAATTTACTCCCTCCTACTTGCACCGCCTAGCCGTCTGTATCTCTCTCTCTATATATATGTGTGTGTGTGTGTGTGTGTGTGTATGTCTGATACTCATTCTCCACAACCTTTGACCTACAGTAAAACTTTCTTAACTTAAATACTTTTGGAGAATCACAAGAGAGACTTCTGTCCTCGGGTCCTGACCTGTGCCGTCTGAGCGGCCGGCGGAGGCGGAGCTTCTCTTCTGAGCCACATGCTGAAGGGAAGGGGCAGCAGGGGCGGGGCCAGAGGGGCACACATTCCTTACTACTGTGTGTGTGTTCCTCATCACACCCTTCCCTCGGCGTGTTGTAAGCATATGTGTGTGTGTGTGTGTGTGTGTGTGTGTGTGTGTGTGTGTGTGTGTGTGTGTGTGTGTCTGTGTTTATGCCTCGTGGTGCAGAATAGTTTTGGAAAACTGCCGCCAAGACGTACATTTGTAAAGTTGACCTTTGGGAGAGGCGGGTTAGGTTTTCTGTTTCAAAGGTCAGCTGTTGCGCTACAGTAAGAACAAGGTCACGGGGTCATATCAGGGGACATTTGTCCAACTCTAAGTCAACTTGAAGGTGCTGTTTATGTCTTTATAAGAATATGCATTTCAAAATAATAATCTGTGACTCCGCTCTTGTGAACCAGTGCTAGTTTTGCTGTGTTTGTGAAGGATGGAGACCCAACATTGATTCAATTTATGCCAAGCTTATGAAAGATTTGTACATTTCTCGGTTTTATCCCTCAGGGGAACGGGTCTCTTTTCAAATAGAAATCTTTTGCTGCACATGAAATGATGCGTTCATCTGTGTGGCAGCAGCAAGAGTTTAAAATACCGCTCAGAACAAGCCGGCTGCTCAGAGCCAACTTGTAACTACAAAAAAAATTAATGAAAAAACAATCTCACCAAATGTTAATGTGTTACTGACTATGTTTAAGATAGAAATGATCAAACATCCATTTGTGTAGATGACTTTAAGAGCCTCTCTGATAACTTCCAGTAGATTTAGTGTTTTAGTCGCTCACAAGCCAAACACACCCTTTCCTTTTTTTACTCAAGGTAACCAATTTTTAAATTTTTTATTTATTTTGAGCCACAAAAAGCAGCCAAATCTCCGTCATCCACTTCAAGCGGTCCATGTTTGTTAGTCATACATATTTTGCTTTTCCTACATTCCTACAAACAGGAGTGAACATCTGTTTTTAGAGGAGCAAAGTTTAATAGGTGAACTCTGCTATATTTTACTACACTCTAATAATGTGGTTGTAACATAATGACTCCTCAACCCTCCAGACTCCTCTCTCTTTGACCTGCCCTGACAAGTAAGTTGTGTCTGTTCTTCATATTTTTAATTACGCTTGGAATAAAAACTTAATCCTGACATTAAATCTCCAACCTTTATTTATGGATGTGTGTAAGAATTTATTTTTCTTTGACTTTCTTTTCACTTGCTCGAAGAACGGAGAGAATCTTGCCATTCGATTTATTATTTATGTTTCTCAGGCGTGAAGCAGGAAGAACTGGCTACAACCGGACCATTGAGATGAAATAAACTATGATCCATCCAACTTGTGTTACCTCTCGGGAAAGTAACTCTGTCTGTGGTATCTCAGCATCGGGGGGACGACATTTTGTGCAGACGGGGAGTTTCCAGGTCTGCAGGGAGATACGAGTCGGCTTCTCTCCGCTGTGACAGACCTGTGAGCCCCGCTCAGCTCAGGGGAGTTTGTTAGGCTTACCTGGTGTTAGTGATGGGACATCTCTCTCTGCTTGGCTGTGTGTGTGTGCATGTGTGTGTGTGTGTGTGTGTGTGTGTGTGGGGGGGGTGTATTGATAAAAAGTGCAGTTTGCATTACATATTGCCTGTCCACTGCAGCGAGCAGCTGTTAACAGCATTATGCGTTCTGTATCTGCTGGTGTAGAGTCATTATGTGTACTTTTCTTCCCGAGGTAACGTGACCCCCTCGGGTCGGGCTTTCTCGCCACATTCCTCGCGCACAAACACTCGAAGACACGCAGGAAGCCACATGTCCTGGTATGTAGCAGTGTGTTAACCAACCCATCAGGATTACAGGTCTTCCACAGAGAGAAAGATACATTTGGAGAAAGAAAAAAAAAGACAGAGCTGGAGGGCTGTAGCGGCGTGTATCCATGGCAACGGCGCTGGGCCACGGTGTTTTTAAGAGTAAGTGTATGATGATTGCAAGGGAAGGCAAATGGATTCCCTCTGGGGTTTACTTTGTTGTAGCTGTGGCCCCTTTTTGTGAAAACCATTACTGAAAGTGTGTGTGTTTGATTGTGTGTGTGTGTGTGTGTGTGTGTGTTTTATCAATCCACTTTGAGTTTTTGAGGCACAAAGGCTTTATTCCCATTTGGATCGTCAAAAAAAAAAAATCAAGGTGTGGAAAAAATGAAGTCCAACATATGAGAGACATTTTGGGGTATTTATTTTCCAAAATGGTGGCACACGAGTTGAACCTGATCCGACTGCTGCCACGTTGGAGACGCTGACATCAGTGAGCGTGCCTTAAAGCCTTCACTCCAGCATCAGCGAATCTGAGAGACCTTTATTTAGTGCAGCCTGGGCTCGATGAGATGTCAGGTATCCTCCATTCTGTCAGACTCAAGTTTTACTTGCAGGATAAATTTGAGTAATTTAGGGAAAAATGTATCTCACCTTATATTTATGGTTCTTTACTAAACAGGAAACTGAAATAATTCAAGTATATATATGAATGCCCTTTTTAACGAAAAATCAAATATTCACAAGAAAGTACAATCAAACTAATATAATACATAGTATTAGTAATAATTTCAATTGGTTCCCTGTGTAACCGAAGGGTTAATGTCGCTCTGGTATTGTTGACAGATTTCTGTATTGAAAGGGGATCTAGTGTGAAATGTTCTCACACCCCTACATGTAAGCACTCATGGCCCTGTGATGTACTTTGTTAACTGCTTGCTCCCCCCCCCCCCCCAAAGTGCACATGCTCATTTAAATTCACAGCAATTTACAATATGAATACACAATGCCTCCCCCAGCTCTCTCTGTTTCTGTCTCTCTCTCCCCCCCCTCTCTCTCACAAACACACACTCATTGTTACACTGCTTTTATCCCACTCACTCCACCATAGTTAGTACTACAGTTGACACACACACAACCCATGTTAGTGTGATGTGTATGTGTGTGTGTGTGTGCAACAATATTCATTATCTCATCAGCTTCCATATTATCACCATTCACACACACATGCGCCCTATTAAACCCACGTGTTAACAAAACATCCTTTTAATCACTTATTCACTCACTAATGCCTTTAAGAGACTCGTCCAACACTTTTACACTCACTGCACCACTGATACACACGCACAAACACACACACACACATGTACACACTGCCGCCTCACAATGTGCTCGTGTAGCTATTAGGCCTGTATCATTAAAGCTCTTCAGTCTAATTATCTCCCCTGATGAGCCGGGGGTCTCACTGGGCCGGCGGGGAGGGATCCGCCATGATTGACTCGGCCCGTGCTCTTCTCAACGAGCCATTAGCCCGGTGAACAGAAAAGCATACTGTACATACACACACACACACACTCACACACACACATTGCCTCCATATTAATTTACATCTTTGTGAAAAGACCTGTCAGTTGTTTGGAAGAAGAAATGTGATGGAGGGATGAGTGTGTGTGCGGCGTGTGCTTTCCTCTCAGTTGGTTAAGGTGTGTGTGAGCGTGTGTGTGTGTGCGTGTGTGTGTGTGTGTGAGTTACTCTTTCCTCTCATGAGCCAGGTGCCACAGGGGAATGCTGGGAATGTAAGCCGATGATGAGTGATGGCGACAGTTTTGCCAGAGAAACGGAGCGATGGGATGGAGGGAGCTGGAAGAAGGGAGGGAGACGCCTCGTCTTTCCTCTACAGATTGTATACCAACCACTGGTACGTACTGTCACACCGCAGGAAAGAGAGTTTGTTTTAATTCCCTCATTAATCAGTTCACTCCACAGGGTTTGGGCGATTGAGGATTATATTTCTTTTTAATGTGAGCTGTGCATGCATGCCTGAGTTATGAAGGCCAGTAGAGAGAGAGAGAGAGAGAGAGAGAGGAGTGAAGGGAGGATGTTTTAGATATTGGGAAATGATTTACAGTAAGTTGGTGGCAGGGAGTGTAAGGAAAGGAGCAACAGTTGACCATTAATAAACATAAGCACATAATGGCTAACTTGGCTGAGAAAGGATTTCTACAATCTGTATGTGTGCATGTTTGTCTGAAGGGAAGAAATAGATATGCAGAGAGAGAGAGAGAGAAAGAGAGAGAGAGAGAGAGAAAAATCAGTTATTCCAGGGCATTAAAATCTCTCTGACCACAAAGGTCATCGTATCTTAAAAACTTTTGATAATGTTAGTCAATTAAAATTCCGAGTGGGAGTTTAGGAAGATGCATCTGACCTCCACGGGCCGATGCACGAAGAGTATTTTTGAAATAATTTGTCTTTTCAGATAAAGCAAACAACTATGCCGCTTGTCCGCATAGTTATTGTTTTAAAGTAAAGATTTTCTTTTTTCCACGAGCCCCAAAAGAGATTGAGGCTTCCTTTCGGCCCATTAGGCAGAGGAACATGAGCCAGGAGGCAGTCGATGGCACTTCCTCCTGAAGTCATTTAATCAATCGTTGGTCATTTGTGGACCTGAATGCACCTAACTTTAAAAATAATGGATAACTCTGTAATACATTGTAGATGTGTCACGGCTACGGGGAGCACAACGCCCCTCTGTCCGATCTGAAATATCTATTGGATATTTAACAATATTATTGGATGGATTGCAATAACTTTGCGAAACCCATTTATAGGCAAATATTTCTTCTAGCATCACCATAAAGTTGACACGTGTGATTTGGAGTGAAAAGACCCAACAGCTATCGCCTCAAAATGTGGTGCAGACAATCATGTTCCTGTCATGATGAATCATCATAACTTCGGCGGTGACTTCATTTCTCTTCTTTTTAGCCGTCATCTTTCATTTTCAGACCGTCTGATCACCTCAGGCAGTGAGTGCCAAAGTCTGGGGCCTCTATCTGGCGTGTTGTGTTGGGAATGAGTGAAGTGTCTATTGTATCTATGATGAAAAGACAGAAATGAGTCACTCATTAGTTACTACATTAAATTGGGTTGAGTCAAATCCCTCAGAGTGATACAACAATGGCTCTCCAAATTGAAGAGAAAGAAAAGCAGCACCTCTCAAAACCCAAACCACATATTACCCCAGTGCTCTCTAAAGTGGCATCCGAGTTCCTGCAGTCAGCCTCGGCGTGCCCTCTGGTTCCCGCGGAGGTGAGAGAAGAGAGGGGACGGGAGAGCAGTCCTGGGAACAGATGGCGGAGTGGCCCCCACGTTCAGCTGCCTGGGTGTTTATGGACACAGCTGTCAGTCACTTGGCATGTGAGTGTGAGTGTGTGTGTGCCCACATGTGTGTATTTGTTTTTGTGTATGTATGCAGAGTCTGTGTCTCCAACTCGATGTGTTCCCCGGTTCCTTTGTCCTCAGTGTGTCGGTGAAGTTGCATCATATCTGTGTGTTTATTGCTCTGTCATTTTTTGCTGTGAACATAAAGATGTCGTTGCAGAGCTCAGATCTCAGATCAGGGTTCAAACAAAACGTGCAAATGCAAGACTGGTGTCACCTGTCATGAGCCAGAACGTCTCTCTTTGGCTCAGAGCGCGTTCACTGTGCTTTACCGCCATCTAGTGGTGAGTCACGGTAATGCCGCTCATCCTTTCTCACATGATGCAGTATTCTAAGCCACATAGTATACATCAGAATATTTGACTTGATTAGATTGAATAGTTTTACATGTAAGCAGCACTTAGGTGTTTCATTACATATAGTTTGCTGTGATGCTTTTTGCAGACACAAAAAACAGCTGATTGCGGCGTTTGAAAATGCTGCAAAAATATTAAATATTAAAGTTGCGTGCTGTAAAAAAAAAAAGACTGCAGCTACTCGCTCACCATGAGTAACCTCTCTCTTATTTCATTGATATTGTTACCATAACAAATATTAATTGGAGCAGCTTTAAATATCATTTTTGACATTGTCCTTGTTTGTCTTTTAATTTGTCTCACAAATGAAAGAAAGTTGCTAGTTCCAATCACGAAGAAAGACGAGCGGTATTGGTGTTCAGCGTGTGGAACAACACAAACATCTTGTCGAATTCACTCTCACTGTCACACACACACATCAGCGTGTGTGAAATCATGACGTTCCCTGAAAATAATTTGAGCTAATTAGCAGCAGCTATTAGCCAGCTGTGGAAACTCTTTTGCTGAAGCAAATGAGGGGAAATGAAGAATTACAGAGGGTGCACTAAAATTCCTGAATAAAATATAGAGTGCCTGAACACTTGATAATTTATGTTTTGTTGTTTATATCTAAAAGAATTGTTTTCTCTCACATTTTTTATCGTAGCTGAGCGTAGGATTTGCATGATTTGAGACCAGCTGCATGATGTTCATGAATATTTTTTATATATCTGTGTCCGCTAATGTTACAGAGAGTATAGCAGTTTTGGCAAAAAACACATCGTGCTGTGTCTCGCTGAAAGGGACAGCCCTAAACTTTGGGTTTTGTGCGGTCCATTAAAATGTGTATAACATGGTTTTATGGCGTTAACATTTAGTGTGTGACTAAATGTCTCTCCGAGGCCTCATGATGTCATCTGTGAGTGGCTTCGGTTGGCAGCGTGGGCGCGTGGCGCTCCATCACACCGCTGATCCCGCCATTGTACACGCACGGCTCGGTGCAGACGCCGGGGTCGGCTCGGCTGCTGCAGCCGTGACTAAACCGCCGCACACCCTGCAGCTGGCCATCACACACCATCCCACACCACCACACACCGCCACACACCATCACACTGCCAGAGTGGTGGTTTATGGGAAATTGATGTAAATTAGCAGGTGAGTTCAAGTGAAATAAAAAAGTGCAGTGGGAAGCAGAGAGATGCAGCTTCTTGTTGTTGTGACTGTGCTCACGGTGCAGTTATCTCCCAGGCTCCGGGCTCCAGAAAGAGGAAGTCAGGGAACATATTCATGCACTTCTGGTCATGCACAACAGGCACAGATACACACTTTAGGAATTTAGAAGGCTCATCTGTTTGCAACAACAAGAAGGGGGGTTATTACTAATTCATACTTTACATCATTTGTAGTTCATTTGAAACATAAGTACAGTTTAGTCACCGTCATGTATTCTGGACCATCGATCGGTCACTTGTTGACAAAAGGCTAACTTCCTTCAGAATGATTACTTTCCAGAATTATGCATGACAACTTCTTTCACAAGCAGCATTACGGGCTAACCCTTGTATAAATACTATTTTCAAGGTCTACCTCTTTTAATTAGTGCTCGTCAATGCCCGGGCCTTTTGACAGGCAATTAGAAAGTCCTCCGATTAAAGAAAGCCTGTTTTATTACAACAGAAAGTTCATACCTTGTTAGCGCTGCAATGACCAGAATATGGAGGGGCTTTTAGAAAGCATACACCTGCTTATCACTTGGTAACATTTCCCTGAGTCGTCTCCTCATTGGGCCTAAGTGTATGATAAATGTCCCCTGCTATAAAGGGAGTGGTGCTACTCATTCAATGTAGTTACTCAACGTGTTTTTAATCAAAACAAAATGATTTCTGGAGCTTGTTGTGCGACCAATGATTACAGAAAACTCAGTGTTGAGGACGTCTTAAATTCAATTTATAAAACAACACAGACAGCATGCGTGGGTAATTATTGTGATGTGGGACTTCATGCTTCACAGAGAATAAGTCGTTACCCCTCAAATACAATGTGGCGTCTCTTCCCCAGGCCGTGTAAAGTCAGTTCTGCCAAACTATTATTAAAATGACTACTTTCGCAAAACCCTTGAGTGGTGTGTATCCATCCAGATAGGTTGTTTTGTTGGTTTGTAGATGACTGGCATCAACATGTGTTTCAGGCTTCAGATATGCACACAATGCATTTTGATTAGAAACACTAAACACCAACACCTATCACAGGGAAAGCTCCACAGGAAACCTTAATCAGATCAGATATTCATAAGAAAGCTGCAATACAAATCTTGCAGGATAAAATACTTTATAGATTACAGTGGCGTGTTTAGACATGATTTATTAAGACGCAATACAGCATGTGAGGTGATGCAAAATAGAAAATGTAAAACTGCTGACAAAAATGTCTGACCTAGCCCATTCGTGACTCCCTGCTTTTGCTTTTGATCTCTTCTGGAGAATTGCGTCCGATGCTGGAGAAGCTGAAGTGGGATGGTGCTTCTGAAAATGCATCATATTACATCATATTATGTATTATACGAGAGCTCCACTGCAGGACCCAGCTTTGGTGCTACCGCCTCAAAAGCTCCATCACCACAAGTTTTAAGGCGTGTGAGGGACAGACAGAAGGTTCTGGAGGTTGGATCTGAGATGGCAGGATGTTGAATATGGGTGAAGTAATTCAGCCACGTGTGGAGGAGTTTGGCCGTCGACACGCCGACAAGTTAAGAGAGAAACTAAAGGGATATTCTGACATGAATTTGTTCTATTTTAGACATAACGTAGTAAATATCTACCTGTGAGCACCAAGTAACCACCAGAAGGACAAGATGCATTGTTGTATCCCTGTTGTTTGCCTTCGCATTGAAAATGTGGAAGGTAATGTTTTGATCGGCGGGTATTTGTATGTGTGCGTGCGTGCGTGTTATTCATATCATTTGGTGGGATGATTGGTTATTATCCGGAGACCATTTGATTATATTTTGGGATCAATCGGGTCAAAGGTCAAGGTCATGAAAATCTTCTTTTTACTATAGTGCGGTCAATTTTTATCCAATTGGCATGCAACTAATGCCAAAATGTTCATAATTCAATACCCAATCATGTGATCTGTGAAGGTATGCGCTCTACCAAGTGCCCATTCTAGTTTTGTAATGTTCCTCTGTAGCTCTGATAGTTTGGGATGTTAGATTATTCCGGAGTCTTTATACAAGCAATCTTTTTAAAAGGACAGTGGGAGGAACAGACTGCTTTATTACTACCCAACAACCAGATGATCTGAGACATTGTCAACACCTCCGCTAAACCATATGTTCAGTTAGAGTGACACACCTTGTTTTCAAGGAAGAAGGAAGACCGTTAATTATGGTACACAAAAGATATTGTTCAGATATAATAGATTGCAGTTGCAGTTTCCATGCACAGATACTTTTAGCTTTTTAATAGCTAGTTTGTGCTAAGTGCACTCTAAAATTAATAATTGTGTCGTAGATAAATGATCAAAGCTGTTGCAGTGCCACAGTACCGGTAAGTACTAATAAACGAGATCGGGTGGAGACAGTCTGCCCACTGCGGTCTAGAAAGTTATTACTTCACCATGTTGCAATGTTATAATGTCTTCAAATGTCTCACATTGCACAACTCCAATTGCCCTTTTGGGATGTCAAGATATTTTCTGATTGTTTTTTCGTCCCCTTTGAGTCTCTAAAAATAAGTTTCTGAATATTGTTTTCCAATTGATAGATAATGCATTTTTGAGTTATTACTAAGGGGGTACAATACAACGCTGGAATCAATTTACTGAGCTCAGTAAAACTTGTGGTACTCAGGCAAACCATATATTGGTTACTTTGTGACGTGATTGTTTGTGACACTTCTGACTAAAAGGTTAATTTTACCTCAATTGCCTCACCAAATTGCATGTATTATAAATGTTTTGCATATTATTTCCTCCTCTGAGAACAGTCTGTTTGTTTTCTTAGTTTATTCTATTGATTGACCATTAGTTTTTGCTATACCTCTCACTAATCTTCCCGGGATTCACATTTTAAAAGACATTCAAATAAATACATTATTAAATTAATACAACCGTGAAACCAAGGTCCAAAACAATCAATAACTACATCCAATTGATTGAATTAGGACATATAATAATAACAATAATAACAACAACAAGATAAAGGTAAATATTATAGTTGATTCAGTCATAGTCTGCTTTTGGTATAATCTGCATTTGTTTCCAGATATATAGCACTTTTGGATTCTCTAAGATTGTTTTTATAAGATCCATTTTTGATGTGGCTATAACCTTTATCAACATGCCAAGAATACCATCATACATAAACAAGGGGTAATCAAGTGTAATAAAATAAAATAAAAGAGAGAGGAGGCCACCTGACGGCAACCAATAACAGAAGTAGCCATTGTCACGTTGTTGCCTTCTTATAAGAGAGAGAGAGTCAAAGATGTGAAGCCATAACCTTTAAGGCCTTATGATTGATGAACTGAGGACCTAAAATAAGGCTCCTATAGGCCATTGTCAGGTTATTTGAGGCATTGCACAACATGGACATGTTGGAGAGAAAACATCCAAAATAAATATTAAGTGTTACATGTACTGCAGTTTCTCCAATTGCATCTGTAGATTTTTTCTAAATTCACAAAAAAAACATTTAATAATGCCTGATTGCCATATTTAAACATAGAATATAAAAAATGTCAACGTCAGTCTCAATGTTAACTGACTAATTAACTGGGATGGAAAGACCAATAGATAGATACTCATGTGTTGGATGAAATGTGTACCGGTAGTGTCTCAACCTTAAACGAGGGGGCAATTGTTTTGAGGTGTTTCCACTGAAATGTAAATAAACCACCTTATACAACATATGTGTCATGACATACAGCGTTAGCAGCTATCTAAAGTAGTCCCATCCATATTATACTCAATATAGTGTCACGGGGTGAGGTTCGGGTGCAAAGAGACAGGCTGGACTTCAGGTTTGAGTAAAACAAAAAACACTTCACTTCAGAAAACGATAAAAACTATGGCTCGAAAGCAACTACAAAAAACACTAGGAATCATCATGTGAACAAAGACTGAGAGTGAGACTTCGAAAGAGCGCCACGAGAGACAGAGATAAAGACAACAAACCAACAGGAGAAAAGGGAAAGACTGGCACAATATATAGGGGAGAAACGGCATGAGGCAATCAGTGAGATAGGAGTGGCTGAGGGCAGGTGAAGGGAATTAACTAATCAAGACAGAGGAGAAACAGGAGAAAGAATATATTTTTACCCACGTCTACACATGGTGACTCCTACTCGTTCCTTCCCAGCACAACTGGACGTATACATTCAATTTAAAAGTAGTATAGTGAATCCGGATAATCCAACCACATCTCAGGGACAAACCATGAGTTGTGTTGCCAGAGCATTCTTCTTCCCTCGCTGAGTGATGGAGAGAATTGTTTTCCTTCTGCTTTGCAGCAGCTGCAGATGCCCACAGATCAAATCATATCATCTTCAAAGGTTAATGTGATCACAGTCGCCAGGCTGAGAGGAAACGTTCGACACACATCCTGACGTCAAATTGATTCAGACCCTGAAAACAAATACCAACATGGCTGCAAACAACAGGATGTGCATATGGCATTATATCTTACTTATTGGTGTTGTGTCGTCGCAGTTGTCGTGTATTGTGTAGTTTGTCATGCGTCCATCGTCCATCGGCCACCTCATACATATTGTTTATCAACCATACGAGATGACGCTTCAAAAGCAAATACACCTCTGTTGTTTGTTTTGGTTGTAGCTTAAGAAGAGGCCGCATGTGGTAGATTTATGAACTAATTAAAAATCACAATATCCTCCCATCACTGCTCGTCAGAACCCTCAAAACCAAAAGACTTTCATCTCTGACTGTTTCTCTGCGCTCACATAGTGCATGGTTTTTAATCTTCTTTTTATCCATTATAATTGCAACATAAGTCTCTGTTCTGGTGCTGCCTCTGCTGATAAAAGTGTGTTGACTCATTGCAGATTCATACACAGACATAAACACGTAACAACACAGGTCTTACGCAGATAGATAGGAGAAATATGCACAATGTATTATATCAAACTCTAAACCCAATTCACATGTATTCACCACGGACAAAAAGATTTGGTCAAAATATTTTATTTCAAGATATGACACACATATTACAATGTATCCAGATGAGGTATGACAGAAAACACCAGTAGGTGGCAATAGATCATGACATTATTTATATTATTTTGATGGCTGGTGGTTTCTCAACTCTGAGACCCAGGGAGAAATGTGTTGGGACTTGATAAGATGGTGTGATGTCTGCCACCGCCCACCAACTTGTTACGTCCTGTTCTTCAGTGCAAGCTGTTGTTTTGTTCAAAGGTTCAGTCCCTGTTGTTATCTTCCGTTAACACCAGTACAGTGGCCCACATGAAGCACCACACAGAGTCCAACATGTTTTAAGATGCCCTTTAGGTTCTAAGGCTTGGATGAGGTAAAATAACACATTCAAAATGTCAAAAAAATGGGCCTCACTGTGTGGAGCATAAAAGTTCTTGTCAGAAAAGGTAGATGAGGTTATTGGAGATCAGTTTTTGTTTAATTATTGTAAAAGAGGTGGTACACCTGATCATGTGCAATGCCAGCGTAGGTGCTCACGACTGTGGCGGTATCGGTGTACAGGTTCCTGTGTGGGCGACACAAAGGAAGAGATGAGTTTCATACATGAATTCACACGTTTTAAAAGTGCATCAATGAACCTGTGATTAACATCTCTTACGCTGCCTTCTCCTCCAGCTTCATGCCCTTGATGTCCTCCAGGTATCCACTGGCCATGTTGACGGCGTTGGCATAGTAGGACTTGATGGAGTCTGATAGCTTGGACAGTGTGCCGTGCTCCTCCTCGACGGCGTGCAACTCCTCGGCGGCGTGTGGTACATCGGCCGGCGCGTCGTGCACCTCCTCGGCGGCGTGCACCTCCTCGGCGGCGTGCACCTCCTCGGCGGCGTCCCTGGCGATACGGGAGCTCTCAGCGCCTGCACACACCAGGTCAGGGGGGTCAGAGGGTGCCACGTGTTATCAGTCAAACAACATATGTTATTCATCACAGATTTATCATATTCATAATTACATGTCATGGTCTGAGAATGCACTTACCGAGAGCGAGGAGTGCAACCAGCACAGTAATGACCAGAAGCTTCACCATGATGTTACTTGGACCTATGAGGACAGAGAATAGAAAGAGACATTTAAAAGCTTACCTCACTTTATCCACTAGGGTGAGACATTGTCGTTTACATTCATCCACTCATAGGGAAAGGATAGATTTGTGCTGATATAAGTCGTTTTTTATTCTTTAGCCTTAAAATAAATACAAATTCTGACATTCTACATGTTACATCGTAAAATATACATTTTTCTTGAAAGTTTCTCATCTAGCATTAAAAAGTCATGCTTTTCTAAGTAAAAGTGTCAGTATACTCACTGTATTCCTCTTCAGAAACAGTAAAAGGCACTACTATCCAGACCTGTTTATATAGGAGTGAGGGTGTGTTGACTTGTCGCTCCTAGAGCCAAAGTGCACTCGGTGGAAGATAAACCTGCACTTTTGCCCGGTGTGTGCTTCTGGGAGTGTGTGGGACATTGCGTCTTGATAAAACAGACATGGCTATCTAAGTCAACACAAGAATCAGAACATAAAGGGGCTTTAAATATCGTCAATAGTGGATTTCATATGCACAGGGGGCATCACGTTGGTACATTTCCCATGAACTGTGTGTGTGTGTGTGTGTGTGTGTGTGTGTGTGTGTGTGTGTGTGTGTGTGTGTGTGTGTGTGTGTGTGTGTACACTACCTTTGACGACACGCGGATCAATTATTTCCCATTGATTAGGTTTACACATGCTTACACATTGGCCAGACCAAAACCTCCACGAGGAGGCACTTGTTACTTGCACAATGTCGGTGATGCGTTCATGTCACATTGCAATAGTCCTAAGTCCTACTAAGATGGCACCATGTCTAGAGT
Organism: Liparis tanakae; assembly: GCA_036178185.1. Lineage (NCBI taxonomy): Eukaryota > Metazoa > Chordata > Actinopteri > Perciformes > Liparidae > Liparis > Liparis tanakae. The sequence goes on from CM070092.1 coordinate 6,895,858, forward strand.
GTGTTGAACACGTAATCCGGCTAATTTGAGTTGTGAAATATTTAGGTCATAATAGGTTAAATAATTACTTTGCAACAGTTAAGAGACAACTTGCAGCTCTTTTTTTGTCTTTATTTGGTGTTATTTGTATGTTCTCTCTTACACCTACACAAATCCACAGGTTTTGTCAATTTTATTTTCTTTGTGGTTTGCTCATACAATTTGTATTTATTTGTATATAGTCACATTACTTTATGTTTTTGAATGAATACATTTGTTGTTAAATTGTTTTCTCTTTAGTTTTTTTAGCGTTGGTTGGTAAATGTTTTGAGTCCCTGGCTGGACATTTGTACAGAGGCAATGCATTCATTACGGGGTACAAATAGTTACTCATTTACTGAGAATAAAGCTTGTATTTTGAATAAATCCATAGATAAATTATTAAATATGCTTAGAAATCCTCAAATATATTATTGAAGCAACACATATATTCATATATAAATTAATGTAATTGCATATATAACAATTTGTGAAAATATTTAAATATCTAATGAAATAGTTGTGGTTATTTACGGAAAAAGATTATGTTTGTTCATTTCAGGGAACTGTTATTTCCAATTGCCACATTTATTTCTTAAAATGAATGTGGTGTGGTTATCTCACAGATTCAGACCAAACCAACAGCACAAGAATTACCAAGCACACTCTGAAATGAATACAAGTATTCCATTTTAAAAGTAAAAAGATATGTATTTATTCATTCACCTTTCATGACTAATGTATATATGTATATGGCAGTGTTTTTTTCATTTTATACTTCAGGAGTTCTAATATTTTTTTTCATAGGAATATTTAATTCCATCCATCCATTATCAATACCTATTATCCTCATGAGGGTCGCGTGGGCACTGGAGCCGATCCCAGCTGACAGGGTGAAGGCAGGGGACACCCTGGACAGGCCGCCAGTCCATCCATAAAACACATGGAGACAGACAACCATTAACTCTCACATTCACACCTATGGGCAATTTAGAGATCAATTAACCTGCTGCATGTCTTTGGACTGTGGGAGGAAGCAGGAGAACCCGGAGGGAACCCACGCTGCCACGGGGAGAACATGCAAACTCCACACAGAAGGACCGCCTCGACCGGGAATTGAACCCATTACCCTCTTGTTGCGAGGTGACAGTGCTAACCACTACACCACCGTGCAGCATATTTAATTATTTATTTAAATTATTTAAATACAATTCCGTAGGTGAGAGCTTCTCGCAGCTATGTGTGAAGTTTCTTCTCAATACAAATTAAACTGAGCAGATTTTTTTCTCCATTAAAACCTTTTTCCCGGAAATATAACAATCTTGTTAACTAAAATAGTGACATTGAAGTCTCAAGTTCTGCTCTCTGGTTTTAGGTCTAATATTGTGTGTAATGGCTACATATTGATCGAGTCTTAAGTAAACATTACCAGCCTCTAATGTCATGCTTCCATCAGTTTATTTTATTTTATATAGCCCAATATCACAAATTACGAATTTTCCTCAGTGGGTTATACAATCTTTACACATACGACATCCCTGACCTTTGACCTCACATCAGATCAGGAAAAACTCCCCAAAAAAGAAAAGAAAACGTTCACAAGGAAAAAAGGGAAGAACCGTTCAGGAGAGCAACAGAGGAGGATCCCTCTCAAGGATGGACAGATGAATGGAGGTCACGTGTTCAGAATGAAGCGTTACAGAGTTACAACACATTTAACGAATATGACAGAATATACTTCCAGGGCCAAAGACACAGCTTTTATAAATCAGTTTTATTGTGTCATGTCTAGAATTCTGTAATTACACAGCAGGGATGTTTTTTGATTATTCAATCAGAATGGTTAAAAAGTTACAATCACCAGCATGTCTAACATGAGGCTGAAATTAATAATAACGCATCGTGCTGCTCTCGCACAGCATGGCATCATTCACAGACATCCGGCCTGGCCAACTGGTAATATCTCCAAATAAATGCTTCATTGAGTTGTGATTCATTGCTCACTGTGACAGATTTCTTCAACATCCTCATTTCAAGTAAAATGACTCTTGGTCCATGTTTGCGCGTTAATAATGAATAAATGTAGCATAAGAATAAACAGGTTGCTTTAACTTACATTATATTAGATTAGATTGTACTTTATTCACCCCCACGGGGAAATTACTTGAAGCAGTAGCAACAAGTATAAAGTGACAGCGGTGGAAGGTTTATTGATGTTCAATTTGAAGAGGATTTGGCCAGAGATGATTTATTATAAAGTTGCAGTTGGCTGGAATGTTCTCCTGTACCTGGAATGTTCTCCTATATCTGGAATGTTCTCATGTATCATAAATGTTCTCCTGTATCTGGAATGTTCTCATAAATGTTCTCCTGTATCTTGAATGTTCCCATGTATCATAAATGTTCTCCTGTATCTGGAACGTTCTCCTGTATCTGAAGCAGTCTGCTGGAGAACGTGTTCTGCTGCCGCTGCCGTCGGTGATGGAGATGCAGGTCCGGGTTTTCCAATATGGACAATCATTTCTTCAGTACAATCATTTCTTCAGTAACTTACTGGGCTCAAACTGATATTGAGATACGCTCTGCTTAGATAAAAAGAAAAATCAACTTTTGAAAAATATGATACAACTTGATCCTTCTATGATTACGAGTGTAACCCATTCATTACTATTACAATTACTATTACTATTACTATTATAATTATAATTATATCATAATTGGTTGATTGCAAAATCGTCATGTGACTAGAAAATAAGATGATTCATATTTATTTATTAAAATGTATTTCAAATATTGAGTTATGAGCTATGTTGAACACTTAGTGGAGCCTGTAACTACTTGTGTTCACTGAATATTGTTGATAGGATACTGTTAGCCAAAAAATGAGGCTTTATGACATCAACGCTAGAAGTAAACCTCCAATCTCTTGATGAAGAAGCACATATCCGATAGTTTCCATTTTTCCATTTTATTGAACACACTCACACATGTACAAACACAATCACACAGAGACTTTGGTTAGTGTATAAAACACTTAATACTGTACATGCACAATTTGCATAGGTGGTGTTCAACTTGCTTTTAACTTCGCATTATTTGGCAAACCATATTATTTGAAAAGAGGCAAAGGATTGTATTTGCATCGTGCATCACTTTTCTTAGGCTATACTGATGTAGTGTCTATGATCTATGATCTAATACGGACAGGTTGGTCTTCTTTATACGGCGGGCAGGAATTTGTCCAGGTAGACCTTGATGTGGTCGATGGTCTCGCTCAGCTGGTTGCCGACATGGGGGCGCATGTAGTGTCCGTACAGACCCAGCAGGGTTGTGCGAGCCTTGTCAACCAGGGGACTGACTTCCTCTCCCAGGCCACTGCACACATCAGGGAAGACAGATTCATTTAAGAAATCAAATAAAAAGATGAATCCATTGCCCAAAAAAAAAAACTCACATTCCATGTGTAAGTGTATTCTCGATTTTAAATAGTTATTTTACAGCAGATTTGTAGTTTTCAGTAGGTTTCAGGGTCAGTAATAATCCTATAATAGTGAACACTCACGTTGCAACCTTGACGAGAGCCTGGAACTCAGGCTTGGTCTGGATAGCCTCGACGTAGTCCTTAGTGGCCTGTCCATGGTCGCTGCCTCCGGCCTTCTCCACCATCGGGGCAACGGCGACCTGCAGCTTGCTGAAAGCATTCAGCAGCCTCTTGTAGAACACTGACTTCATGGAGTCATACTTTGCAACAAGCTCCGCCGATGGTGTGGGAGCCACACACAGGCTCATGGAGACTGGAATGAAATCAGAAAGATGGGATTGTTATGATAGTGTTGTAGACGTTAAAATAATAAGCAGATGGGAATCAGTGAAAAGAGCCTCAAGAGCCGTTCATCTGAAAACAAATAACCATGTAAATTATTGCTTTGGGGGAATAATCATAGAACCCAAGAAAAGCTAATTTGCATATCTTTATAACAGTGTTGCTGATTGTATTAAACCAGTATTTGATTTGTTATTTAAAAATATTGCATGCTAACCACATAGATAAGGGTAGGAGCCAGCCATGCAACAGTCTTCATTAACTTATTGCAACAAATGCAATACAAAACATGTTAGATTAAATAATGTTTATAAAAAAGGATTCAATAAAAATTAAAAGCATTCAAATTTAAAAATATGCTTTAAATGGTTCAGTTTTCTTTGATTTCTAATTTTCACATATAAAGCTGAAGCTGAAAGAAAAATCAATAAACTGCAATTGTTCAGAGTGTGTTAGTATATTGACTTACCCTGCAGAGCGAGGACCAGCGCAAAGATGTATTTTGCATTCATGTCTGCAACAAAAGAAAAGAAGAAGAAAACATCAACGTTTGGTGATTACATTTTGATTTGACATTTTTATCAAAAATACGTAATGCAAGAAGATTGAATTGCAAACACTGAAAGCAAAATTCCAATAACTAACTGTATTACAAACAACATATCTTTTTGTGAAATGCATTCAAAAGTATCTTCAGAAAAGAAGCTGTAAATGCAGGAAGCAGAGCGCTCACCTGCGGTTGTGTTGGATCCAAGATGTGACAGTCTGCTCTGAAAGTGAGTCGTCTGTAACTGGGAGCTCACATCTGGCCTGGATGATATAGGGGGGGACTGCAAACAAACGTCATCTGATGAGCATGCACACTCCTACACACACAAACTGTGCACATACCCACACACACACACATGCATGACTGTTCACCTAAACAAAGTCCAGCGAACATGATTTTCACTTTAAATATTGCATGTTGAGATAGGACTTATGCAACGTTCTTCAAATGAAATTGTATCTGTATTCATACAGCGCTGCACTTGGAGCCCTACTGATAGTACCGCGTTTAGGTGTGTGTGTTTGGTGCATGTGTGTCAAAATCGTTACTTTGAAATAACCTTTGAAAGCCGCTCACGTGTTGCAGCAGTATAATATAACATGAGTAGATCTACTCATGCTAATCAACATTATAAAATATATTATTTGATACTGTATCAGAATAATTTCATGACGTCTGCTTAGAGATTGATCAGTCAAATGGTCGGCAGGTCAACCAACCAGGACATGTCTAGACACACTGAACTGTACCCTGAGCAATGCATGCTGGGATTTCTGCTTTCACCCCTCACCTGCATAACCTGAGACAGCATCCTTGCAGGGTTATAAAACCCAATGTTGTAATATATATATATATATATATATATATATATATATATATATATATATATATATATATATATATATATATATATATATATATATATATATATATATATATATTAATATTTTCCCTTTTTTCTGTTATTTTTTCTTATTCTTTTTTTGTATCTCTCCTTTACTTCCAGATGTTGGAAAAGAGTAACACATCTACACTTCTGCCGTGAATAGTAAGAATTGAATGTAACTCATTCAGTATCACATTCAGTAAAGAGCATGTTTATACTCACTAGCTGAAGATCATTCTTGTCATATTATACATCAAATTATATCACGTACGTTGGTGAATTTACCTTCTGATCACATAATTGCATTTATTGCTGCCATTTAACATTGCCCCTCTGTTTTTGCCTCTCATGCAGGACAAGCTGGACCCATACAGCAACAGGGGGTTATCATAGATTATCTCTGTATTTGACATCATCAGCAAAGCCCCATAAAACCGTAAGATATGATCAGTTCAGCATTGAATGGTAATAATTACAGATATACCATGTGGTAATAATATTCATTTATTATTCCCTTCAGTTTTGAGGGGGTACAGCAGTTGTATTATCTGCCTACAGTGGCATGTAATTGTGAATGGTCGTCTGTAACTTCTCCCACGCAGAGCTTTTGATGTTGGAGGCCCATTGGACGTAGCTGTCAGTCACAGGTTGGATGTGGTCTTCATAGTAAGCGCCAAAAAAGCTCAGCACTGGTCCTCCCAAATTCTGGACTTGAGATTTGACTTCGCTAAGAGATGCACAAGTTCACAAATGGCTAATATTTAACAGGTAAACACAAACACATCGATGTGCACACAAACAAAAATATCCAAACAATTCTGATAACTGGTAATCATTTACAGATCCGACGTTGCATTAATAATGATGATTCTGATGACGATACCTGGTTCTCTCCGCCAGCCTCCTCAGGAGTCCTGGAGAGTCGGAGGCCGGAGTTTGGGCAAAAAGTGGGCCACATGCTGCGGAGGAGGAGGAGGATGTTTGTCAGCGAAGAATCTTTTAGAAATTAATGAACTGATGAAGTAGAAAAATGTTTTTTAAAGCCATACCGTGCATTAGTAAGAGGAGCCCGAACACAAGCGCTTTTGTGTGCATCTGCCGAGAGAAACACGACTATCACCAGTTCATTTGTCCAACTAGCACATAATGAACCCTTTTCAATAATAAAATCATCACAATTTCAAATGAAACCCCTGATTTCAAATATAATTTGTTCATTATCGTCACAACAACCATGAGAGTGAAGGGTATTTTTTTACCTTTTCCTCCGCCTCTGGTCCACAGGGGCTGAATCAAACAAGTGTTATCTAGCCATCCTATTTGTATTCGGTGACCGCAACAGCGTGAACATTGGTCCAGATCAGATGACCGCTCACCGGCTTGTTTTTTTTCAGCATTTTATTGACGAAAATCTCTGAGAGACACCAACAGGTTTTTGACTAAAGTGTTAAAAACAACACAAATATGGGTTCTTCTCTCTCTCTCTCTCTCTCTCTCTCTCTCTCTCTCTCTCTCTTACTATCTCTTCGAGAGTTGTGACATTCTACGAAATTCAAAGAAAACACTGCAAGACAAATGGACAAACACATTTAGAGAGATTAGGTTTTATAAGACAATATAAGATAAGGTTTTTTCAAAGACACAGAACATCTAATGATTATTTGTGTATCCATCACACAACATTTTGAAGATTATTTCTCTTTTTGAAATGGTATCTGTATCACAATGTTCACGGTCGATCTGCAGATCTTGAACCTTTGATATCTTTTCAAAATCAACTTTAGCCGAGTTCACCAACTGTCCGAGTGCCCTTTGGATCAGAGAGCTCCAGCCATTTAGCGGGGGCTGATATGTGTACAGGCCAGTCAAAGTCTCTGTTCTGGCAGTACTGTGGGTTTGTGACGAGTGGGGGGGCGGGGGGTCAAACATTTTCAGCCAAGCGAACATTTCTGTGAGCAGAGTCCACCACAGAATCCATAAAATGTCCCTTTGCTCCGGGGCTGATAAATGTTCTGAGTGGCAATAATTCAACATTTCTGTTGAGGTTTTGAGTTCAGAACAGCGACGCAGAAACTCAGAGAACTCGGATCTCACAGCTGGATAAACAGATGGACCGAGATATGTCCATGTTTTTAGATTGTGTGTTTGGTTTTACACATCTGTACTGTCCTGTGTTAAAGTGTGTGTGTGTGTGTGTGTGCGAGAGTGTGTGTGTGAGTGTGTGTGTGTGTGTGTGTGTGTGAGTGTGTGTGTGTGTGTGTGTGAGTGTAGGTGTGTGTGTGCGCATGTGGGTGGGTGTGCGTGTGTGTGTGTGTTTGTGCGCTTGTGCGTGCCTGGCGGTGACATGACTTCAGACTACCAGTTTGCATCAGAAAAGTTATATTTATTGTAAATATGTACATTTAATAAATAAAATTATAAATATAAATACAAAATATATACATTGTTTTGTATTGGTATTGTGTTGTGCAAAGAATACAATTGTGTCAAAATCTCATGTATAAAAGATGTTTGAATGTACTGTATATCTTTGATGGCATTTAACAGCTTTGCAGTAACTTTTCAACGTGGAGGTTTCAACATTACATTACATCACATGTCATTTAGCAGACGCTTTTATCCAAAGCGACTTACAATATGGGCATTTCAACCTAGAGTACAAACTAAGAACAACAAGAATACAGAAAGTACCATTTCCTCAACATAGTCAAACTACAAAAGTACCATAATAAGAGCCATTCAAGTGCTACTAAAGTGCAAATCTGTGTTTAATCCAGATGTAGTCTGATATAGAACATAGTTCATTTTAGGGTCCAGTTGCTTTTATTTTAGTCACATCAGGAAAAAGATTTCCAACCAAATCTAACAGTTGAAGTGCAACGTTCTTTTAACACGTACCATGCAGTCTCATGCTGAACATAATGTCGTGACTAACTCGTTGAAGTGAAAGTGATTTGAATATTATTTCAGCCCACACAACTGATGCAATACAAGCCTAATCTGTGACCTTTGCACAACAGATGCTGAACTCTGTCACTATCTTCTCTACACAGGAACAGATTTCACTGAACTGGGACAACTGGTGGATGATTAACCAGCATAAACACTGACTTTAGCCGAGGAATTGTGAAAGGCCAGAAAAGCAGCCATGTTGGCACTTGCCCTTTGGTACCAGCTGTTAACAACTATTATCCAGCAGATAAGTGATCAGCCTCAGAGCCAATTAATATGATATCATTTTGTCAAAGTACTTTAAATCCATTAAATTCTGATCAGTCAGCGGTTGATTGTTTCATGAACTCATCAAGGTGAACTTAATTTGATTATGTCTTAGAAATGATTGTGTTTTTTTAAAATCTTTAAAATCTTTTTTTCAAATTGAATGTGCCCCTCGATCCATCCATTCTCTATCCACTCATCCGGCGCTGGGCTGTGGCTGCAGCAGGTTGGCCCGTTGCGATGTGAAGGAGCAGCTATTCTCCTCATTCTATCTCTCAGGGTCAGCCCAGCCATCATATGAAAGAAGCTGATTTTGACAGCTTGTATCCTAAATCTTGATCTTTCGGTCGCTACCCCAAACTCATGACCCAGGTGAGGATTGGAAAATTGATGGCGTTTGAGACCGTTGCCTTCCAGCTCAGCTCCCTCTTACCAAAGAATTAAAATAAATCGCCCGTCTCTATGACGCTTCACTGGAACAACTATCCAGCTCAAGCTCCGTTTTATCCTCAGTGGTACTTGAACTCCTCCCTCCCTTAGGGCACTGACTCGGTCCCAACCTGTGCGTGCTGAAGGTCACCTTCTGAAGGAGCCAATACAACCACATCATCTGCAAAGAGACACTTTGCCAGACTGTTCCCAGAGACCGTTGGGCCAGCCAAGCCCAAATGTGCTGAGCACTCTTTTGCCTTTTTCACTATATTGAATAGTTTTTCAAAAATACCGTAACATCTTACAGATTTGCTTTCATGTTCCTTTTTCTCAAGAAAGAAAATACATCTCCTTAAAAGGGGAATCATGAATATTTTGAGTATGACGAAAGGCAGATGCACCTCGGTTTCCTCTGCATGAGTAGACTTGTTTAAATCCCTAACTGCAAGCCTGGAAACTTTTTTTAATCTTAGAATATTCAACAGTTTTCATATTGACCTAAATTGTGTTCTCCAATAATAATAATAATAATAATAATAATAATAATAATTATTATTATTATTATTATTATTATTATTATTATTATAATTCAGACTTATATAACGTTTTTCTAAATACACAAAAATGCTTAATACGATTTTTTTTATTTTATTAATTTGTTGTGTATCTTGTTAACGATTAATGTATTGTATGTAAACAATGCAACAAATGGAACTTACACCTTCATTTAAATGTATTGTCATGCCTGTAAAATGTTATCAATAAATGTATCAGTTAATCAGCTGCACTGTTTTAACCACAATGTTTTAATTAATTTCAGTCATTTATGTATTGGACCCATAGGTGTTTAGACCAGAACTCTTAACATGTATGTAATATATTCAGAACATTCAGAAGTTCTTATTTTATTTCCATTGACAAATAATGATGCAAACACAGGATGTATATTTTAAAAATATTGTTTTAATATCTTTATAGCATTTTTTTTCAACTCTGTTTCCTCCAAAAGATTATTTTCTTAATTATATAAAACATATCTTTACAGAGAGGCAACGTAACTATGTCATCTGGTCAGCATAGCAATGTAACGTCGGAAGAGGTCAGCGGTCCGAGGTGGGGGCGGAGGGCGGGTTGCTGGCTATAGAGCCGGGCTGAAGAGCCGAGGGGGGGGGGGGGGATTACTGGCTATTGATCTTCTCCTTCAATGTTTCAAACTGCTTCTGGAGCCAATTCCTGAGGAGGAGACAAAACAGACCACGTGTTACACTGAAATCAAGTCGCGCATGTGGAACCGTGTGCGCCTCTACTTGTTTCCCCTGTGCGCGTTTACCGTGACTCCGTTGCGAACTCGCTGTTGTGGACGTCAGCGAAGGTCGTCTTGGCCTTCTCCGCCAGAGACTTGGTCACCTCAGCCATCTGCTGGCCGAAGTTAGCGAACCTCTGCTCGATGGTCTCCTCCTGGTTCTGAGCCTCTGTCGGGGAGAGACGGACACGGTCACGCGACATGAAAGAGGACGAACACGAACAGCGAGGAGTTCTTTGTTTCTGGTGTATTTGAGTCACCATTAACGGGAGACGTACCTGTGTAGGCGACAAAAGCCAGCATCAGCATGGCGACGGCGAGGTACACTCTCATCTTGGCGGTGGTTCTTTGAACAGAAAAAAACATAGATTTCGGTTTATTTCTGTCGCACATAAACACGTTTACATGGCGCATCGAGAGAGAGAATTGCGTTGTTTAAAGGGCTGCAAGTGGCGCCCCGTGCGTCAGCACCCCAGCGACCGGACAGCTCCCTTTACGTCCAGTCCGTTCTTTACAATGCAATAATTCACAATTTAAAGCTCAATATCCATCAATCGTTGTGGTTGATTTGTCTTTTTTTAATTATTGTTAACATGCAAGTGTCGCCATAAGAAACGAGTCTCCTCAGGTTAAAGCAAAAACTTGTTGTAAAAACATACCTGTTGTCCGTTTCAGAGGAGGAGGAAATGAGTGTGATTGAACATCCGAGTTTGTTCCTCTATATAAACCCGCTCTGTTTTAGGAGAGTGACGTACACATCACCGGACTTCAGTCAACATGTCCACGTGGAGACCATGTGGTAACACTGCCCTCTTCATTCGCCAGCATTAATATATACTGATTATGCATTCAATTATACTGATTATGATAAAGATGCCACTGAGACAACAGTAATTGAATAATTTAAAGTAATCACAGTGATGGGCATACAGGTCATCGCCCACCACTGTGCGGTATCTAATCATCGTTTACAACAAAGAGGCTCTCACTGAAGAGGTCAGGTGGACCAATTTATTATCAGAAATCCCCAGAAATGTGTTAGTTAAACATTGTGTGTCAAATAAAGCCATGATGTGGTCCGAATGACCCCGCAGCAACAATGGCGTCAATAGATAAGGTGAGACGTGATGCAGGAGGAGCAGAGTGCAGCACTGATAGCACTATAACTAATAGAGCTGCGCTATTTGGAATCTCCTTTGGACTTGAAGTGATAGCCGAGTTCTCCGGGTCAAACCGCCTTAGTTATCGGTGATGAATAACCGAGATTCTTCGTATCAAGTAACTGGACTGCTTTCACTCAATAAACCCGACTGTCAAAATGAAAATATTAGTTTTTTAGAATAAGACACATGTTGGAGATTTCCGATGACATTTTTATTTTTCCCTTCCATTAATAGTGATATTTTGTGTGTGTGTTTTTTGTAGTTGCACACATCATACCTTTGCGGTGGCTTTATTCACACGCTTTACTTTAAGACATGACAGAAACAAGTGTCTTTTTTTGTGTATGTAGATTTCTCCTAAATTTAACAAACATTAGCATTAAACAATTTTGTTTCATTCCTATCTATATTCAGAAAGTGGTTGTTAACATATCATTCCTAGTCTGATTTAAACAAAATTGTAACACAAAAAAATATAAAATGTTATGGTTATTGCCGACTTACAAAACGTCTCATTTTAATGCCAACACATTTGTTTTAGCTGGCTTTATCAAATGTTCAGAGTGCTATTCTGGAAATGTATTCACATTGGCAGACATTCAATAAGAACATGTTCCATTTGTGTATTGTCAATAATATTTAAAATACCTCAGCCATTGTATATATATTTTCAGAAAATAATTGTAATGCAAAACTTATTTGTCTTACTGTAATTAATCAACTGGGGATACATATTGTAACCTCTTAATGATACTTTTGTGTATGTAAACTATTCCTGAGAAAAAAAGGTATGTCAAATAAATGTTCAATATGTAAATGTTAAATATTTAACTGTGATATGGGGTTGAATATAAGTACAACTTTTTATTTAAATCTGAACCGTAGTTACATTTCATTTGATTGATTCTTTATTCTTTTTGCCAACTCTGCTGATTGAATAGTTTCCTAAGATTCACTTTTAAGCAGACGTCTTGTTTTGGGGAATTGTTTAATTCACTTCTCTATTAAGTACCCTATCACCTCATTTGATGTCTCTCTACCCAGACTTTCCCTTTTTTAAAGGGAAGTGAGGCAGACAAAACCACATGTGGTCCATCTGGTAAGTTAGCGTGGAACAGAAAAACAATACAGTTGGTTGAACTGCACTAACCTTGCATGACAACTGGTGAGTCAGAGCCAGGAAGTCTTGGTCTGAAGATCTGATATCTGTAAGCTCACCGAGTCGTCTGCTGCAAAGGACCAAATGCCTATTCACTGCGAACCACTTGGTCTATAACGCTCTATTGCCATAATGAATAGCCGCCAATTTAGTTAAATGAGCCTTCACATGCTTTAACACCCACATACGACATCCGACCGACGAAATCTCCATCTCTTTTGTCATGAAGTGGCCGGTGGGTTAAGGAATGAGCTTGTGATTGCTTGCATTTAATCTCCTCTTGAATAATTGTAGGAGGCATGGGGCGTGAAAGTGCACGTCTTCCATGCTCCCAATTGGCAATAACAAGCTTACAGAAAGGTTGTTTTTGTGTTCAGGCCAAGAGCTCATGGGGTGATGGATGTTGTGTGCCAGCTCTGAAGGGGATGGAGAGAATAAAGGTCTTGCAATAAGAGGGGAAATCTCTGCATGGGGTGTTTTTGGAGGGTTACTTGCATTCATGGGCTTGCTAGCACCTGCTAGTTGGTGATTTTTTCGTTTTAAGTTGCCGGGCAGTACTCAAAGCTCAGACACCCGATAGGAACAGACTGAGCAGAAGTGCTGATCTCGCAGGATGCTTGTGGTTTTTCATCCATGACTAATCCGTGCAACAATGGACAGTTTGAAGTAGGAGTTTCACTTGTCTGTTATTTGCTCAATAAACTGTGGTCCCTGAAAGAAGTGATAGCATCGCGGGACAAACACCCGTCGTCATGGTGTCAGTCATTCTTTCATTTGGCATGCAATGGCCTTTGACCCGGATAAAAAGGGTAAACATGTTTTCTTGTAACTGAATGAGGCTGCTTGTTGAGGAAAGAAGCTTAAATGAACAAATAATGTAACTTTCAGAGACATGTCAATGAATGTTACATTTCTCTACGTATACATACCATTCCAAGCCACACGTCTTTAAGATTATTGCTCCTTTGCCTTTATTTCTGTTAGTGTACAAAGAGTTAAAGAGGAAATGTGAAGACATAGAGAGGGGGGAGGGGGGCATCCACAGTCCAATTTGAACTGTTGCCATGTCCTTGATTCAAATGAATGTGTGTTTTGCTCTTGAAACTCACAGCGTTTGAGTTTCTTTATGAAGCAAATGAGGTTTTCTTTATCTTCCAAAAAAGAAAACACAGCTGCAACCTGGTGCAGCATGGATTCAGGCGGAGGGGTCAGCGGAGAGGAGAGAAACGAGGGACAAATGGTGTCCTCTACTGGCCTCCGCTCTACACTTCAAAGAAAAAGTCCTGCTGAGTCTTTTCTTTGTTTTTCATTTGAGTGACTGATCTGAGTCGAGGACATTCATCACCATCTTTACCCCTCAGGCGACCCAGATGTGTAGCTTGCTGAAAATCTCATAATGTACCTTTTTTTAACTCTATATATATATATATATATATATATATATATATATATATATATATATATATATATATATATATATATATATATATATAACCTCTTATGTTTCTTAGTCAGAAAAATGTTATGTAAATTTACTAAGATGTTTCTATAGATCTTTTGGGGGAATTTGTTCCTTTTTTTGATAGCTGACGGTGACACATTATTTGCTGCCAGAAACACACATAGCAGTTTAATGGTATGCGCTTTAAACATTTAATATGCTTGCAAACATACGCATGCATGTGGGCACACTGTAAAACAACATCCGTACAAATATAAATATCTCTTATTGGCATGTCTGAGCAAAGATTCCTTTACAAATGCACTGATGCATGACTTATATTACACTATGCGCCTAGATAAAGGTCGAAATGATATCGTCACCATAAATCTAATCCAATTGAGGGCATAGTGTGTTCCCAAATTTCTGCTTGGATCAAGAGAAATTAATCTGGGAACAGATCTTTACAAGTCTGGACTAGCAGAGCTGCAGGCCAGGGGTCGTGGGCGGGCGGCTGTCTGAGGAGGGCAAAAGAAGAAAGCAAGAGGATTGGGGTGGAGTATAAAGAGAAAGATGAATTACCTCTGTAGGAACGGTACCCTGTGTTCATGTGTGGTCAAATTAGCCACTAATTTATGATAAATGCTGTTGCATAATTAGCCCTGTAGCCTCTTACAATTATGAATGTCATGGTTTATGATGAAGCAATGTAAGTGTATTATAAGTCACTCAGGATGATTTTGTTTTTCATTCTTCAGTAAGTCAGTACATTTTATTTTAGACATGTTGAGCTGCTATAGAGACCAAATATACAAAAGAAAAGCTTAGGGCTCCACTTGTTCGTGGAACTGAACCTCTTCTTAAATAATAGATCATTCGTGTGTATGATCATGTTTAATCAGAGAAACATACAGTGTACATGGAGCATCTTTTCTAAGTTCTTTATTCACTCAGTGAGCAGCATGGTGGGCGTATGACACACAAGGGACACGGCAGTCAGACAGGCAGCATTACGCTCACTGATCGGCAACAAACACATCAAGTTTGACATCATTCTGTGTGAAGCACAACAACAAGAAACAGAGGAGCAGTTTAGTGGTTCACCTCTGGAAAAAAAAGCAGACACATTCCTATCTTTTGATCATAATCATTATTCAGTGCATTTATTGAGAAGATATAAACTTGTGTTTAATGCATTTAGGGAGGATGTCCCATCCCTGCCCATATGAGGAGAGCAGTTATGTATCCAACCAAACGAAATGTAGGAAGCTCAATACAAAACCGTTAAAAGCAAAGCAGATTACCAACAATTGTTTCCCGTTTGTGTATTAGAGGCTGTTACCGACTGGGGAGCTTGTGTTCAGGGGTCAAGGGAGGTGATAGGAGAAGAAAGGCTGACTGCAGTCGAGAACCCAGATGTCTGATAATAAAAGACCCACCTCCCCCCCTCCATCTCATCACCCCCCTCATCCTGAACAATAGAGCACCCGGATGAAGATACCATCAGTAACTCTCCACTCCCATCCAGGGTATTAAGAAAGTCTTTAACTAGAGGCGGTCTCCTTGACCTTCTCCATGATGTTCTCGACCTGCTCGCGGATCTGAGCGGCGTAGGGGGAGATCATGTCGGTCAGTTGGTCGATCTTGCCTTCCAGAGAAGTGCGCAGGTCCTGGACGGTGGACTCCAGCTGGGTCTTGATGCCTCCAGCCTGGGTCTCCAGCTGCTGGCCCAAGCCTTCAGCCTGGGTCTTCAGAATGGTGGAGATGTCACTCAGCTTCTTGGCGGCGGTGTCACTGGCCTGCTGGACGAAGGGCTCAACGTTCTCCTTCATGGTTTCGAAGTTCTGGGAGGTGCGGGACTGGATCTCACCCAGGTAGGTGGACACGGTGCTTGAGTGGGAGAGGGACACATTTAGATTTCTATCTCGAGGGAACAAGTGGGATAAAGCGTGAAACCCTTCAACCTAACTTACTTGCGAATCTCGTCGGTGTCCTTGTTCAGGCGCTTCTTCAGCTTGCGGGAATATGTGCCGATGCGGCCGCGGACATCATCGGAGTTCTGCGTCACCATGGTCTTGAGCTCGCCCAGATACTCGGTGCTGCGCTCCTTGGCGTCCAGCATGTCCTTCTGGAGTCTGTTGGCCAGAAGCTGCAGGTCCTGAGTCAGCTGCCCAGTGGAGCTAGCAGTGTAGGGGGTCAGCTTAGTGTTGATGTCCTCTCTGTAGGCGGTCAGCTCTGCCATGCTGTCGGTGATCAGAGTGCTGGAACAGGAAAGGACAGACATGAGGACACATGGTCACCATAGTTCCAGGATTGGGGGTTATCCAAATGGAATGATTGGAAATGAGAATAAGAGAAAAATTTAAAAAAGGGAAATATTGGAAGATGTGGAGGCACTGAAACTAAGGATGTGGAGATCTTGCCTATTGAAAACAACAAGATCACGTTAACTTACTCAAGCTCCCTGGTGAGCTGAGAGTCCTTGAAGTCCTGCACGGCTGCATCAGCCTTGGTGTTCAGGTCAGCGACGTACTGCCAGAAACGATCCACAGTTTCCTCCCATTGCATTGTGGGCATATCAGCCGAATGGAAAGCACGGGCATTGCAGCCTGTTATGGGGCACAGAGGAAAAGTTGGATGAATACACACATCTGACCAATGAATTAGTGGCGTCAACCCTAGACCGAGAGAGTGCACTTACCAGCGATGACCGCCAGGGCGAGGATCAGAGCTACAGCCTTCATGGTTGTTGGATAGACAGATTATTCCTGCGAATTAAAAAGGGAGGAGAGGGGGGGGGGGGTTAAGCAATGCAACAGCATGAAGCAGACATTATGCCACCAGGTAACAGGTAATACAGCTGTTTTTTTTTGTTTTGTTTTACTTCCTCCTTGCAAGACTATAACTTTAAGCAAGCAACTTTTGTTTTTAGTCTTTTTTTTAAGGATAAAAATGTCGCCGTTTTAAATAAATATAGCCATGTGGCATAATTAAGCAGCATGACGAATTTAAACAAGAAATACCTCGATTCTAACACGCAGAAATAAGTTCCTCTATAAAGAAGAAGAAGACACCGGGCCGCGCGGTCCTGACACTCACCTGAGAGGTCGAGCTTCCTTCGTGCTCCCTGCGCGGCGACTGCGAGCTTTTATACGGTGGCAGGAGACCGCTGCGCGAGGGAGGGAGGGAGGGGGGGGAGGGGGGGAGGGGGGGGATGCCCGCGAGCATTCACGTGGTGGTGATGATGATGAGGATGATCCCGTCTGCACAGATTCCGGTTTCACCTCCACGCAACAGTTCACCGACAGCGCGTCCGAAGTTCTCATGGTGTTCTATTATTTGATTAAGCGACCTGAGAATAACACGGTGAGCAGATGTTCACACATGTGCTGCTGCCAGAGGTGGAAAGTAACGCGTTACACGTTTACTGCAGGCTGATATTAATAATATACTATATACTATATATATATATATATATATATATACTATATATATATATATATATATATATATATATATATATATATATATATATATATATATATATATATATATATATATATAGATGACAAAGATATATATTGACAGCGCTGTCAAATATATTCTCAGGCCAATATCTTATTAAGGAAGTTTTCTATGTGCTCAGATTCAGTTAAATGTTCCCTGTTTAGAACCTACATAACACCATTGTACACGGCTCAGTTGTGGTCTAATCACAGGAAAAGGAGTCTACAGAGACTGAAAGTAGCTTACAATGATGCTTTTAGATTGCTGCTTCATGTGCCTAGGTGGCCCACTGCTAGTCAGTTGTTTGTGTCTAAGCATGTACCAACCTGTGAGGCACTCTTGAGAAAATGAATGTATGGTTTCATGTGTCGACTGGACAAATCAGAGAACTGTATAGTAGAGGCTCTGGTCAACCCTCTAAAGAGCTGCTGTCGATTTACTTCGAACTCAAGACGACATTGGCACAAAAGCTTTCATACTTTTTAATGAACTGTATTATATATATATATATATATATATATATATATATATATATATATATATATATATATATATATATATACAGTCAGTACACTCCAATACAAGTAAAAGCTGGTGAGATGAAGCTATCATTATCACCTCTATACTGTTTTGTTTACGTTATTATCATCAAACATGGGCCTTTAAAGTAACCAGTAACTATGGTCATGCCAAATTAAAATAAAATAAAAATAAACTGTGGGCGCATCAGCCCAGTGCTGCTTAATTACTAAGGATGGGTTAAATGCAGAGAATAATGTCCCCATTGTGGGAATAATAAAAGATGTATTAGTAGTAGTATTAATTATGATGACATGATTTAATAGTCTGCAACAGTATTCAGTGACATCTCAACAGTATCAGTGTGCCAAAAGTGAAACCGGTGCTTCTGATTCTTGGACATGTTTTGCTGCTAAGTCCCTTATTGGTATGCACCTTTACTTGTATTACAGCCTGGTATTGCTACTTTTGCAGGTTTTGTGTTAAGTCACAACAACTTTGAAGGTTTTTCTTTGATCCTGATCAACATTGTTCTCATGGGAAGATAAATCCCCCCGGCGCCTGGATGCAAATCAGCTTTTTTACACTTGCATTACGATCTAAATGGTCTTCCATTGACACCCCAACTATCTACCCCCCTGCAGTCACACAACCCCCAACACATATGGCACCTTTGCAAGTCAATCCCACTCAGGTACAGTAAAACCAATCTACATAAGAAGGAATTACAGGTAATAAAACACAGAGAACATGAACTATTTGTGTTATATGTGAACTGGACAAGGAACATAATAAGTAGATTATACATTAACCACGAATGAACAAAGTGTAATACATACATATGGTGGTTACCTCAGTTTATTGAGCAACACATATTTGTAAAGTGGCATGGCATAACTGTCCTGAATCACCAGTGTGTTTTATCATGTGTCATGATTAAAACAAAAAGTTTTTTTCCATCACTGCCTGTGTGTCATGACCTTTGCCCTTTAGGACTTGGGCGCTGTGTTGTCCACCAAACATGATTTCCTTTTCCAGAAAACTAACTATACACGGGAACAAAGTTTGAATGTGTTGGCTTGGTCAGATAATTAGTGTTAGAACAAGATAACATTAGTGTGTGATAACCCTAAGGGGTCAGCTGAGGGCTAAGCGCATGGAAGACGACATCTATAGTTCAGGTGTTATGTAATTGATTAAAATGCTCTCTGTTTAAACGCTACTCAATCAACAATGATATGAAACAGCTTGATACAATTTGAAGTAAGATACAATAAGATTGAGCGTAGTCACGTTTGTGTTAGAAACCTTTTTACTTTTGATATGCCACAACAATACTGTGTAGTGTGTCACTGCGGAGGCGTGTCACAAATAGAAAGATACCGTATGTTCAGCGAGATAACAAGTCCAATCCAGTTCAAACACACAAACAACATCAGAAATATAATCCCACCATTCTGCCTAAAACATTGTCACACAAACACAATGTTTTGGTTTTTTTAGAGCCTCTTTGAGCTCTTGTGAAACATTCACCCACACAAAGATGCATTTCCAGTATGGCGATAACAGATATGTTGGACCGCAGTGACTAAACTACACACATGCACCAACAAAGGTCACAGGACAGAACGGCATGTCTGACTTTGCTGACCCTTCGGGAGAAAGAGCCAGAGGACCGGAGGGGAAGTGAAACACAGAGATTGAAGAAAAGACATCTGGTAATAAAGCTACTTATCTGGAGCAGTCATCAAAATGACACAACAACAGAGGCAATGAGTGACGTCTATCGGGAGCAAATGAACAGGAGTAACCCCAGCTGGATGATGGTTTCTGTCAGCAGAATTAGCTTTTTTATTTCTGATCTCATCCCTCCAAAGTTTGTGGATTAAAAGTTGTGAAACTGGGCGTTGAAGTTCAGAATAGAGGTTTGTTTTCCTCCTGCAGTCAGCTGATGTGTCTGAGCAGGGCTGCTGTGTTTATAGCGCCGTGGGCCCGTAAATAATGAAGGGGTCCGGGGTGTGATGCATCATAGCAGCTCATGTCTATCAACAAAGTAAGCCTGAGTATCTCCACATATAGTAATATAGATAGATAGATAGATAGATAGATAGATAGATAGATAGATAGATAGATAGATAGATAGATAGATAGATAGATACTTTATTAATCCCCAAGTGGAAATTTGTTGTTACAGTAGCACTAATAAACTAAACACACAATAATAAAATATTCATATAAGAAACAGAAACAGTGACTGTGCACAAATTGAAATATAAATTACAAATAAAATGAAATAATATGTATATGTATATATATATATATATATATATATATATATATATATATATATATATATATATATATATATATATATATATACATATACATATATATACACAGAGTGTGCAAAATGCAAAGTGTGTGTATGTGTGTAGTGTAAATGAAATGCGTGAAGTGCAGATCAACATAATTATTATGTAGTTATTGCAGATATTGCACTATTATATATTATATATACGCTTCTTTAGTTTTTCAAGCCTCAGCCTCATGTTCAAGCAGAGCAGAAACGTGTATCTTAGTGACCACACTTGTTTTATTTGGCCGCGTTTAAATCAGCATGAATGACATCTAATTAAAGGATTAGCTTGATATTTTAGGAAATCTGTGTGCTCACTTCGATGCTGAGAGTTGGTTAATAAGCCCAATACCACTCTTACTATTACTATTACTACTACTCAGTCTGCTTTAATCACCAACAATAATCCTGTCTTGTCGTAGAAAGTCATTATAAGTGATCAACATTGATTTGTCTTACTTCATTTTCTCGATCCATTTTCTTCTCTCTGATTACACAATGAAAATAAATCTTGTTGTTGCTTTTCAGAATTTATTCGCGGGAGCGATCGTTCATTTACTTACATTATTATGTATTAACTGTGTTTGAAACAGCCACATCAAAACATGTTCAAGCTCTAGGTACAAAGTGCAAGTTTATAGATTGTCAAAATGATTGTGATAGCGTAGAATACAAAGTAGAAGAAAGGGCAAGAGATCCTTAATTCAGTGGAACCCATGACATATTTAATAAATCAGGAAAGGTATGACAAATGATTACATGTAGAGTGGAAATATAAACAGAAAACCTTCTCCTGATCAAACATAATATGAGCATAAGATGAACTCAAGTGTGCTTGGAGGGTTAATTGTGAGTTTAGTCAGCGACAAATGGGGGCAGAGCCCAGGAATGTTGTTTACCACTGGGTAAGGCCGTGTGGGAGTAATCTGGCAGCGGGATGGGGGCACAACACAAGGGGGAACGTGAAAACAAGGTGGGAGCAGGACGTGTTTATGGGAACTTCAAGACCTGCAAAGGCAAACCTGAACAAGCCCTATCCAAGACCCACAGTGTAACCGTACAGGGGCGTGGCAGCGGGGGGGGCATGTTTTGCAGCAAGTACCGAACATCCGAGAAAAGATTTTTTATTCCCTAATTATTTTTATGTGGAGCTACGATTTATTGCTTTGTTGCTGCCATCAAAAGTAAAGTACACTATATATATACAGTGGGGGGGAAAAGGTATTTAGTCAGCCACCAATTGTGCAAGTTCTCCCACTTAAAAAGATGAGAGAGGTCTGTAATTTTATGCCATCAACCTATTCACTTATTTTAACCAGGAATTTACCAATTAATTCTTTAAAAATCAGACAAAGTGATTTTCTGTTTTTTTTCTCCTCATTTTGGTCTACCTATGATGAGAATTGCAGGCCTCTCCATCTTTTTAAGTGGGAGAACTTGCACAATTGGTGGCTGACTAAATACCTTTTCCCCCCCACTGTATATATAGTGTGGGAACTCTATATGTTCACCAGGTGGCACTCATTCTTATCACAGTCCAAAAGTGGAGTGACCACGTTGGACATACTGTTTACCCATGTAACCACATTGTAATCAATGTGTTTCACATGCTTTTGTTTATTTTATTCAATATGAAACATTTGGCATCCTCAGACCTTACCAACACTTTTTCAAATGTCCCCTATGACTTTGTAAATAACCAACAGACTCACAAGTTGATGTTTTGCTTTTATTTTCATAGCATAGAAAGAGAACACAGTGTCTGGTCCCAGACCAACACTCCATATATCTTACTTGTCTTTGCTTTCAATACCTTTAAATATATATAGTTTAAGACAAGTTCAACTTCCAAAAGTGTTTTCATGTTATTAAAACATGAACAGGGGTCTGAGGTGTGTGTTCATCAGAAGCAGTTCTTTGCTGGTCAACATGAGGTAGAGGTTGACTTAGTGGGCTCTGGCAACGAAAGACTCATAGAGGGAGGTGAGCTGGGCCTTCAGGTCCTGGGCGTAGGGGTCCAGCCTCTCTCTCAGCTCCTCCACGTAGGGGGCGGCCAACTCTTTCACCTGTTGGGCTCTCTGGGTCAGCTCCACCTGGACCTTCTCCGTCGCGGGCGCCACGCTCTCCTTGAATTCCTGCAGGTGATGGTCCACCTTCAACTTCAGGTCATCGGTGAAAGGCCCAACCTGAGCCTGCAGATCCTTCATGCTCTGCTCCAGGTTGGTCTTCAGCTCCTCGCTCTTCTGCATCAGGACGGTCTTCAGGGCCTCGGTGTCCACGGAGTCGGCGTAGGGGGCCAGCTCCTGTTTCAGCTGCTCCACCCTCTGCTGGATCTGGACCTTCATGTCTTCGGTGTAGGGCTCCAGCTTCTCCCGGACGGTGCTCAGCTCCTGGTTCACACGCTCTCTCAGCACGTCGGCCTCGGTGGTAACCTTGGTGATCAGGTCCTGGGCTGCAGGGGGCAGCTGCTCCTGCAGGGTGACCGCATACTTGCCGACCACATCAGTGCTCTCGGTCAGACGGGCGCTAGACAAGAGAGGGAACGACGAGAGGAAGTTTGACCTTTACTTCAGCCTCTTGTGAGATGGAAATGCCAACGTCAACAATGGTCTCAATGGCCTTGCCCCGGCATACCTGACATCCTGTCCAAACTGAGACTTCCTGATCATGGCGACGGTGTCGTCAGCTGTCTTGGTGGCGTGGGCAACATAGTCCCAGAAGGCATCGGTCAGCACGTCCAGCTGTGGCTTGGGTGCATCAGCATAAAAGACGTTGGCCTGGCAGGCTGTTGGACAGACACACAAACAGCTCAACATATTTCATTGTAGGGCATTCATCCTATTCCATATTTACCCTTTGGCAAAGCATACAGTTCACATCATATATGTACAGATTTTAAAGCAATTTGAGACACATTTCTAATTAGTGAAAATGGGCTTTACAAATAAACTGAATAGAATTGAATTGAATACCAGCACACTGTTTTTCATGCTCAAATAATAGTCATTTGTTGTCATACTCACCACTGACAACGGCGAGGACGAGCACAGCAAGGACCTTCATAGTTCTTCGTTCTGATGAGGGATGAAGAGGATGAAGAGGTTAGCAAAGCGTTGTCACCAAGAAGTACTCAGCTGCTTCTTCAAGCCAATGCTTCATGGTCTTACCTGAGTCTGCGAGTGTATACCTGCGAGTCCACTTTGCAGTGCTTGTGCTCAGCTGGTGAGGGTCTGCAGCTTATATAGCAAGCCAGACTGTAATGGTCCCAAAGTCCAGGGGTTAGTGTCTTGCTGTCACCTTGACTCACCCTGCAATCCTCACTCAAACTTTGTTGCAATAAAGTCCAGCCCAGACTGTGACACCGATGCACAGACACAAGGAGGACACAATCATTTTTTCTACAGCTTAATAAATATACATGACCATCTGCCTGATTTCATTTTATAATTGTAGACAACCTCAATGAATGTTTCATTATTCCGTGTTAGAGTCTGACAAAAAACGGAAGTTTAAGCCGAGATGATCTTTGCCCTCTGTTGGTATAGACGTGTCTGTAATCACGGAGCGGACAGATAACTCCCTGCCAAGACAACTCCTATCTCCTTCATGTCTTTGATGTCCAGATTTGATCAGATATACAGTGAATGTGTTATTGTTTCTATTAGATTGATACGTAGCAGCGTACGTCACAGAGGCTGATGACTCTGGTATGTGTCTATTCTATTGGTCAATGTGGCCAAAGGTTTGCACACTCGAACACTTTCAGCTTCTGAAGGACAAAGTCCGACTGACACCAGACATGATCCGGCTCCCTGAAACCATCAAAGAGCAGCAGAGTATTATCATTTAAAAAAAGATGGTATAGTGTCTGAGACTTGAAACTAGAACGTTTTATTCAAAATATTTGATACTTTTTGCCATGAGAGTCTTTCTTTACTTTCTATTATACAAATGTGTTTGATATGTAATTCATCTACTTCTTATTTTGGTATTACAAATATATTGTTTTAAAATTCTAATGTATCGTTTGCTAAATGTATTCCATACTATTTATTACAGTTATTCTTGTAAATAATAATGTAAACAGGTTAACAGTTTGAAGCATGTACGTATATATATATATATATATATATATATATATATATATATATATATACATATATATTTTATTTTGTATTTTATATTTCACTTTGTATACGTTATGCACAGTCACGGTTTCTTTCTTTCTTTCTTATATTTATATTTTATTCTTGTGTGTTTAGTTTATTGGTGATACTGTGTCGACAAATTTCCCCTTGGGGATTAATAAAGTATATTTCTATTCTATGAAGCAAAACAATTTTTCAAAATGGACCATTTGGACCCTGACCAGATGTACAAATATTTGTATTGTAATATTCGGCGTCCTCTTCTGCCCTCACGGTGCATTCAGGGTGCACAGTTAAACGCACTGCACTGCGACCTCCAAAGCAGGGTTACCGTAATCAGTAGTGAGATAGACGATGTTGTAAAGTTCAATTTTCACACTGAGATTTGCCAAATTTAGTTATATTGAGAATCACGTCAGAAAATAGGTAAAATATACAAAATTCAAATTGAGAGTAGGACACCATAAACCACTTGTTAGAGAATAGCTCCAAATACGGAAACACCACAAAAGTAGCTGATGTATACTATTTAAGAGGATGTGAGCACAAGGCCTCTGGTGCTGGTTTCCCAGACGACCCTCCATCTCCAAACACAGTTTCTCATTCTCATGTTGTTGTTTCCTGCACTTGTTAAGACTTTTAAATCCATCAGTCAATATAGTTTTGCAACAAACTTCAGTATGTCATGCCGTCGTGTAAAATTAAAAAAATATAATATTTGTGTGATGTGTTCAGTGATTTTGAAGCGTTCAAGAGCTGTGCCCCCACTCGCAGAGAAGCAACAAAGTCTATGTCCTTTTGAAGGAAATGTTTGTGTTATTTTCAATAGTTTGAAAATAATTAAAATTCTGGACGATAACTCTTTCTTTATATACACGCCATCTTAAAATGCTCTTAAAATGGTACTCGAAAAAATAACTCTTCCCATCTGCCATGAATCAGAATCTGAAAAAAGCTTTATTGGCCATGTGACTCCGGTTACACGTACGCTCTCCTCGTACATACATTTAATTTACAATACAACAGGATAAATATAAGAAAAACATTGAAGACAGCAGAATAGCAAAAAACAACAACAGTGACGGCCTGAAATGTAAACGTGTCAGTGAAACACAGTCAGCTGGAATATATTATACTATACTAGATTAGCTGAATACTAAAAGTTGACATTGTGTGTAAGTTGACATACATGCTGCTTATTCACCACAGTACAAAGTCCACCAGTGTAAGCACGCCACGGGTATCTGGAGTAATCTGCAGGCTGTTTGCACTGACTACCTGGGAAGTTAATTGCTATTTACTAAATGCTTTCTAGAGAGGGGTCAGAGAATAACTAGTGCAATGATTATTGTGGCGTAAGATAGATTTCATTGTCAGAACATTACTGAGTGCCACGTTACCGCTTTATACTGTAAAGATTGTGTCAGCGTCTGCATCCGAGTCGTCATGTGATCGCCGCCCTGAGAAGCACCAGAAGCAGGAAGAGAGTCATCGTGACAACATGGAAGGGACTCCTGGACTTTGGGCTCTTGACGACAATTACCACGCGGCTTCAGTATATATACATGGAGGTGTGAGTCTGAGGCACCCACACACCTGCTCACCTCCGAGGGACACACGAGCCAAAAGCCGGTGAGAATCACCACTACATTATACTACACATATTGCAACTTTTGCAACGTTTTTCAAAAAGTGAACCGGATCATTGTTTATTTTCAGCTAGTCGCAGTCATGAAGGTGTTTGTTGTCCTAGCTGTTGCAGTGCTGTCTGGTAAGTTGCACGTTTTTCTTTTTTCTCCTGTTTTTCCTTTTCTGTATAGTGAAAGCTACAATGTGGCATTACTTTAGCAACTAAGAGCAGTCAAACACGACCGAATGTCTGAACTGCTGCACGGTTCTCAAGCTGTGTTTGTGTCCATCGTTCAGGCTGTCATGCCAACCTCTTCACTGCCGATGCACCCAAGCCACAGCTGGAAGTGCTAACAGATGCTTTCTGGGACTACATCGCCAAGGCCACCGAAACAGCTGATGACACCCTCCAGATGATCAGGAAGTCACAGTTCGGACAGGAAATCAAGTAAGTTGTGCGACACCCCGGACCATGATGGCTTGGCCTGTTAATGAACTGTGTCACATGGTTATTAGGATCGCTATGGGTTTCCACAAACATCCGATGATGTAACCGTTACTTTGTTCTTCTAGTCTCCGCCTGGCAGACAGCACTGACATCGCCAGCAAGTATGCAGTCACCCTGCAGGAGCAGCTGCCCCCTGCAGCCCAGGACCTGATGACCAAGATCACAGCCGAGGCCGATGAGCTGAGAAATGTGCTGACTCAGGAGCTGAGCACCGTCCGGGAGAAGCTGGAGCCCTACACCGAAGACATGAAGGTCCAGATCCAGCAGAGGGTGGAGCAGCTGAAACAGGAGCTGGCCCCCTACGCCGACTCCGTGGACACCGAGGCCCTGAAGACCGTCCTGATGCAGAAGAGCGAGGAGCTGAAGACCAACCTGGAGCAGAGCATGAAGGATCTGCAGGCGCAGCTTGTGCCTTACACCGATGACCTGAAGCTGAAGGTGGACCAGCACCTGCAGGACTTCAAGCAGAGCGTGGCGCCGATGGCCGAGAAGGTCCAGGTGGAGCTGACCCAGAGAGCTAATGTAGTGAAACAGATGGTTGCCCCCTATGCGGAGGACATGAGGGAGAACCTGGACCCCTACGCTCATGACCTCCAGGCCCAGCTCATGACCCTCTATGATTCTTTTGTCGAGAGAATCTAAGTCAACCTCGACACCCGCTCCGCCGTGAACCAAGCATCAGCTGCGTTTGGTTTTTAAAGCATGAAATATCTGAATTGTATAAACAATATTAAACTAATATATAGGTGCAAAGCAAACCTCTGCACTCGTCGATGATGTAAATACTGTTGTGTTGTGAACTTGGTGAGTGTAATGTGCTTTTTTTGTCATTTCTGTAACACATAAAACACATACAAAGAAGAATCTGGAAAATGTGTATTTGTAGTCTTTCACAGAATATGTACACTTAAACGAAATCTAATGACAATCATTTTTTTTCCTATGACATCACATGTTTACGAGCAGTGTTTTGGCACACAGCACTGATACGCTGTGATTATTGGACAAGAAAAAAGCGTTTGTTCCCAAGGAGACGACTAGTATTTCTCCTGTGTCTGAACACGTCCTCGCTCCCTCGGTTTCGTTTCCTTCTTAATCCGGATGCAGACTGTTATTCTTAATCGGACGCTTGTCAATGCTTGCCATGAAAATGCACCTTCATAGTGTCAACACTCAAATCAAGAAATATCCGTGAGAAACATGGACGATGCGAGAGAGGCCTACACAACTCAGTTATGAATCCCATTAGATATCATGATAAAGTGTTTCGCTCTGAAGCATTCTAATTTAATTATTTTAAAAATGACAGTCGTTTAATGGAACTTTGAAAATGAGAGTTATTTATGTCATAAAAACCTAAAATTGCACAACCTTGTTGTTGTAAATATACCGCGCACAGCCTTATCCTCTTACTATTGACAGTGCCAGCATCCAACGTGGCGAGTCCAATGACAATACTACTGCACTCAAGAAAATGTGTGGCTCATTCTTGCGACATCTAGATATCTCAAGTGATACCACAAATTATAAACTTGACTCCTGGGTAGGCTGGGAATATGTTGGTATCAGGCTGCAGTGAGTAATAGTTAATGCTCTTATAAGATAAAGGCAAATATCCTTTTTTTCCTCACCTACAAGGCCCTAAAATGAACTTTTCCCTGATTGCTAAGTGAGACACTGCTATTCAAACTACAGCAAAGCTGTGCGAGACTTTACAAATGCAATGCTGGTCTCGCGTTTGCAGACGGTTTTAACACCGAATTAGCATGTGTGTGTGTGTGTGGACAACCCAGAATAACTTTTCACACTGAATTATCAGTCAAAACAGCCAAAAGGTATCGTTTAGGCGTGGATCCCAACGGCTACTTTCTAACACAGGAAGCTCAGACACACGTCTGTTCCTTTCAAACTACAACTCAGAGCTCTGAGAGGAAGGAGGTGTCCTGTGACGTGCACACGTTACTTTGAACAAGACACGTCTCGCCTTTATCACCGTGGTGACAAACCCAGGTTGACTGTTGTTTTGATGTAGGTACGATGTAAATGCATTTAGGTGTTCTGCTCCCTTAAAGTTAGGTGCAAACTTAAAGCTCCCGTTTATAATGTGTTGAAACTCTCTCAGGGAGGTTTTAGTCTAAAAATGTTCCACCTTTAATCAACAGCTCCAGGTCAGTGCAAAAGAAAATTGACTACAAGCCTAAAAAAGGTAGCATCATTTGGAGAGCAATGTGTATAGGACTGCAACACACTGTAAGCATACTGTGTGTGTATGTGGCCATTGTAAAGCAGAGGTATACATCATATATAAAGAGTGGGATCCTGGGACCCAGGTTGGGTTTGTCTCTTAATTTATCTCTTAAATACTGTGGTTAGCCGTGGATGTGTGCAGCACACGAGCTGCAGAAGCTGCCAATACATTGAAAGTAACTGTATAAGTGATAGCTATATATATATATATATATATATATATATAGCTGTTCCTTTTGAAGTACTTGTAGTTAACTTTAGTCATTTCTTTTTATACTTCAACTGTTCTACATTTCTATTACATTTTAAATTGTTATTTTAATCTATAATTAACAGTGTTACATTATTTTAGCATAATATTACCATAATTAATCATAATAACAATATCAACATCAAAATCAATAATAAATGAGGGGTAACTTTGCATAATGGACATTTATAATGTTCTCATGTGAGGTACTTTTTGTGGCTAGTATATAACACTTTAGATGACTAGTACTTGTAATGGATTACATTTAAATGGTGGTTTTGCTACTTTAAGTTAAACAATATATAAAAGCTGATTGTAGAAACTGACAAATTTAAGTTTCCTTTGGAGCCATGCCAAATGATGTTTACAGTCGTGCTGGGATGTGGAAGAGGCTAGACTGCCACACAGAGGTGAAACTAAGACATAGCAGTGTAAGAGCTTGAGTGGAATAAGGTATATCAGATTAATATACTTTTTATTTATAAATCAGATTCATATAATTTTATGTACTAAGTTTTCACATATAATTAATTTTCTTTGCATATTGGTGTCACAAAAATAGCATACATACATTAAGTCAACCGCAAAATTGACATTACAATTCTATAGTACGTTTGAAAACAATGTTGTCAAATAGTATGATCTTTTATGTTACATTTCTAGGAGACAATATTCTACAACTTTGTGAAGATTATGATTTAATATACTATCCATTTATGATATACTAAACTGTGTTCTTATATAACTAATTAAGACATACTATGACTCTTTAAGATGACAGCGGGGCAAATAAAGTTGAGCCAGTTGTGTAAACACTGGGCACTGTTGCATACCATGTAATTTGTATACAACATATTGAAATATTTCATGTTTACAGCGTCACTGCCCTGATGAAGAATTCCTGGACCCACCAGACTCTGGGCAACCAGAGGAGGAAGTGTCTTCTGACTTTAAAGCCGGGCCAGGCGTTCAAAAGAATCTAGCCTGTGACTGAAGACTTTGGCCAATCGCAGACTATTTCAGACAGAAGTCATTGCTTTTGGCTGAGTCTCATCCCCTCATCTTTTATCCCCAATTGGGTTGTTAGAAATTATTATTGACTAGACCAGAAGGCCTAGCACAGAGGGGAGGGGGACGGGTATGCATTGTTTTTTTGTGCAATATGCTGAGGTAATTATGGATTTTCTCTCCCAATCACAGGAAAATAAAATGCTACCCCAGCTCTAAAGCATGTATTGTATAATAGACCACCCAAAATATATAAATATGAACCAGGTACTGAGCATATGTCAGTCTGTTCCTCGAGAAGTAATCACAATGCCAACTTTTACAAAAAGTTCTCACATTTATTTAATCATTATACATGATTACCATATATATTATGTGTAACCACTTGATTTGCACATCACATGTTCTCATGCGTCACTGATGCTCTCTGATATACATCTCTCTAGCCTTCGGGTTCATCCAATACAACATAAAGGAAAGACGTGTGCCTCAGAATGGAGGCATGGCTCGGCCAGTGCTGGCTCCTCTGTAGTTGCCTTTGTCTCTCCGTCTGCCCCAGAACTCACATTTGTGAGAGAGTCTCTGAATCAAAATTCCTAAAACTTAGTCCAGGTTCCTGTGTGTCTCTGTGCCGGTCCAAGCTGTGGCCTGCGAGATGGCTCCAGGCAGCCCCCACCCCTCTAGCCGATGGTGACGCCGAAGCCACACTGGAACTTGTTCTTGCGGTGGTTGAGGAACGCCCCGAGGGCCAGCGTGAGCGGCAGCGGCAGCAGCTTCTTCTCAAGCGTCGCCCCGACGACCCAGTTACTGTCAACTGTGCCTGCAGAGGAGAAAAAGTGGAAGAACTCCTTTTAAAAAGAACATTGTTTGGTATGAAGTTCTTAAATGAGTCGGTGCTTTACTATCAGTACTCATACTGTACTATTTACAGGGTTCTTACACATGTTGACTGATGGATTTCCAGGACTTTTCCATGAACAAACTGAAATCTTGTGATAAACATTAAGAACATGTTGTGTATCGAGAGCGTACGCCGGCTTACATTTTGAGCGTCTCTCTTTAAAAAAAAAAAGTATTATTTCAAACCCGGCGTAAATGAACATGTGATAACAAATTTCCATGACTTTTCCCAAACTTTTATAATTTAAGTTTTTTCCATAACTTCCAGGCCTGGGAACCATTTTGAAATTCCATAACTTTTCCAGTTTTTCCATAACCGTACGAACCCTGTATTTACCTTTAAAGAGCAAGTTAGCTTTGGGAACGTCCAGCTGGTAAGCCACGGATGCTTGGGTGTCTTGCATCTTTGTGTTGGCTTCAAATTCAACTCCTATCTGCAACTGCATGAGAAGACAGAAGTTAGAGGTTAGGATCACATCTATTTAACACTCACATGGACATCTAAATACGTATTCCATGTTGGGATTTGTGTCCCGTCTGTGCAAGGGAAAAAAAATAAATGCAGACCTAGCTCAATGCAAACATCTGTGAAAATTGTGTTTATTTGGCAATGCAGTGGAGGGTTGGCAACATAGGAAACATGTTGTCTTCTAAACAGTTTAACTAAGACTGCCAAAGATGAAATGTATGTGTTTCTGCACCAACACAGATTGTCCATCGCTTACATTTGATTTGCTTTAGGAAAGGACCTCTTGATGGCCAGTATAGACTGGAGGTTAACACTTACTAAAAACAGTTTCAATAAACATAAGGGCAAGTGAGGATTATTTTAAGACAGACTTGAGAAAATTGTAATCTTTGCTTTAAGCTAGTCAAGTATTTGATCATTATTGGGAGTCAAACCATGACGGATGCACAGAAAAACAGCCACACAAACCTGATCATTGGCTCGGTGATAGTAAGTGGCATGAGCTCCCGCCCCGCCCAAAGTCAATGTTGCAACGAAATTGTCCCCTGAGGAGAAATAGAGTGATTTGAACATCTATGAGGTGAAATAAGACAAATATTTAGGTACCTATATTCAGGTCAAATGACAGAAAAGCTAATTAATGTAAAAATGATTTACCCGTGTATCTGCCCAAAAGGGAGGTGACCGCTCCTTCCTCCCCCGGTCTCCTGTGGTACACCACCTCTCCACCGAGAGCCAGAGCTGGTGTGATGGACTGGAGATAGTGGCCCACCAAAATGCCTGAGGGAAAGTAGCAAATGAGCCGTCATTATACACAGCCCCTTATCCATGGTTTGAAGTTTGTCTTCCAACATGCATGTCGGTCTGAAATAGTGATGCGCAGGTTCGAGGAAATATCAAAGGCTGCTGTGTCAAGAAGTGACACAGCAGGCAGCTTAAGGTGGTCCAGCTGGTCCCGGCTGCTCATTCAGCGTGACATCTACTGGTACGACAGTCAACCCCCAGCCCAGTGTTGTGGCTTAACCATCAAACTTGTTTGCATACCAGCGGGTGCAGGTGACTTCTGTTGTTTCCACACCACATCCACGTTGTTTCATGACACCTCAAAGCTTTTACAACTACGGTCTTTTGATTGTTCTGACTGCAAAACTAAATAAACATTTTAAGAAAAGAGGTCCTCTTAATAATTTAGTGATCGGGCCCTAATAATAGTAATAACAACTTTATATTGTGATTATAATATGTTTAAAGTCATTCATGAACCAACTTCCTTTTTTTGACTTTGTGCTCTGCTGATTCTGTTCCGTGATTCTGTTCCATCAACCTGTTAAATTATTTCTATACGATACCTGCCATCAATATCATGATGCCGGATACCAGAATTCAATACCGTAAACACAATAAATACAATACTGGTTTATTTATATACAGTAGTAATAAAATAAAAAAATGTTTTGAAGACGATCTCAAAAGCTCCGCAACTTAATGCCACTCTTTGCGAGAGCTGCACACCGCATTGCGTGCAGACAGCATTTAACGGAGAAGCGTGTGCTCTGATCGCGCTCTCTTAATGAAGTATCGGTGCTAAGAAATATGCTAAATCAAATAGTTTTAAACATACGGGTACCTTGTAAGTATGGATACACCGTGCAGCATGACAGCAGGAGAGCGAGCTGACATTCAAGCTAACCTAAACCCCCCAAACGCTGTTGACATCTTAACGTGGATTGGCCAAGACTCGACACGTCCCATCAAAGATGTTTTATTGCGAAGAGCACCACATCGCATTTTCTCCGTGTCTCACTCCAATCTCATAGACACCGGACGGTGCAACCAAAAGAAACTACCTCCATTACGAGGCATTACGAACAAACAAATCCTACCAGATCCAACAAGTACGTCTGGATTCCCGAGCGTCACAGCGGAGGTGAAGTCTTCCCCACGCCACTCCATGTCACACTGCCAGTTGACAAACTTATGCTGCTGAGTCTGCAACACACACAACAATGGAACAACAAATATGAGAGTGGAACGACAATACATAAAAACTGAAAAAGAGACTGCGCAATGTGTAAGGATATTCCCTCAGAAAGCCCACACACCTGGATGGCTATTTTTGTGCGCACAGCAGACGCAAGCTGGTGGATG
The DNA here is from genome assembly GCA_036178185.1 of Liparis tanakae. Taxonomy (NCBI): domain Eukaryota; kingdom Metazoa; phylum Chordata; class Actinopteri; order Perciformes; family Liparidae; genus Liparis; species Liparis tanakae. The sequence continues at coordinate 6,929,541 of CM070092.1, forward strand.
ATCTGGGAATTCAGACTGCCAGTATTGTCCATATCTCCAACTATGACTGGAAACGACTGGGGAACAAAACACACAAACGGTATTCAAGTTGAGCTGCATTCTTGTGGGAAAACATAGCGGAAAAAAACAAAGTATCATATTCCATTTTGAACCCTATTAAAAACATAACATGTCATTAAAATGACATAGCTATACCATCAGAAACCCATAATAGACTTATTATAACCACAGCCTTTTCCCAGCTCCTTTGCATGCAGATCCCTGCCGCTTGCTTCTTCAAAAATATATATTAGAAGTCTGAATGTTTTTTATTCTTTCTTTGCTCCATGAATTAACAAAATGGTGAACATAGGATGATAAATGTCAACATAATTTAAAAGGAGTTGTTGAAGAAATGGAAAGTTTATAATCACCTCTGCTGGTCCAGTCTGTTTAGTGCCGACGTAGGTGGAACCAAATCGATAACCAGACTCTCCAAGGGTACTGAGGGTGACAGTATGGCTGACCTGGAAGTGGTTACTTAAGCCCTTGTTGACCACTAACCGCACACCTTCCATTTGCGGCGGGAACAGCTCTAAAACAGAGAGAACACAAACAAATGATCAGACAATAAATCACGGCAATAGTCATACTGGTATTATAATACAACGACTTAACACATTTGAAGAATACACTACAACATTCAGAAGTTACAACTATGCATCAGCTGGTTTTCTAACCTTTACATTTTCGGTGGCACTCCTCGTATGTGCCTGGGTTGGGAAGCGGGGGGTCTGCGTCAGCCATCGGCTGGCCGGACCCAGACGCTGGAAGGCCGGAGGACAGCGGGGGCATCGTGAACCCTGGAGGGACGGACGCCAACCCTTGGACCCCTTGACTACCTCCAGCCGCTGCTGGGGCAGGACTGGGGGAGGCGGCAGCCAACACACTGCCCATACTCTGACTGGAACAGACTAGGGGAGAAAGAGATAGACAGTGGATGAATACATGATGCATCTAGCTAACATTAACCTGAGTAAGCTACAGGAGCGGTCTGCGCGAGTCCCGACAGGAAGAGCAACACTACAGCCGGCTGCTCGGTTGTAGCACAGGCCCAGCTTAGTCCGAATCTCCACAGCTAACGCGACTAGCTTACAATACAACCTGGTGACCACGAGATATATTAAGCTGCACCTTTTGGCTCGTTACAGTCAGCGATAAGACAGCAACCGGTTAAAACAACCCGGTTGCAGTATGTAACCCGTGAAGGCTGCTGCAGACTAGCAGGAATGGTTGGTTGTTAGCTAGCAGGCTCGGTGAGGTTAGCCATGTGGAGTCGACCACGAGTTCAATTAGTCTTTAAGTGGGAATTACTGCAACTGGGAATACAACACGTGGCTTTTAAACACACGCGAACATCTTCTAAAAGTAATTCCGCAATTTGACGTTTTGGCTACTCACGCTGACGGTACGGGTCCGGGGGAGTCCAACACCGGCAAAGTTCACCACAACGTCCGTGACTGTGGGGGGCAAGTGCCCGCCCACTCTCCGAAAGTCATCCGTCGATTGGATGATGTGCATCCATCGTCACTCGCCATTGGCTGAAAGTACAGCTGGGACAGGCCTCTCCTGATGACGTTGCGTTCGCTTATCGTTCATTTCATTCAATCTGCTACTGAATGATATGCCAAGGGTACAATTGTTTAAGGGTGCACAGTTCACGGCTGCATTTACTAATCATATACTTGTAGCGCAATCTTTTTTTATAAATAAGCACGTAGATTAAAAAAAAAAAAAAAACAGCCAGTGAAATTAACATCTGACAAAAGGCATGACCTGTGGTTTTAACACTGGGCCCCGTCTCCTAATGGATTAAAATTAAATTAGGTGGATCAAAATGAGGGAAAAACCTTACCTCACAATCAAACGGAGTGTTTACACACCAATAACCTGCTTTGTGAGAAGCGCCAGACTTGGCAGTGTATTAGACCAAGTCAATCAACATTTACAAAAAGCACACCGTACGGAATACAAATATTAAGACAAAAACAAAACAGGAGTCAAATCAGTTGGAGTTTAATGCATTTTGGGCGCCGGCATTGACACATTTAACAGAAAATTGTTGCCCGTCTGTCTTTCTAGTTAAAGCAACTGTCATCGAGTCATGAATGTACTCCTTTCTCAAGAATACAGTGATGGAACAAAATAGTCTCAGGAGTTATGTATTGATTAAAGCCTGTACTGAGGCTGAAAAAAACAACAACTGTGGAACAAAAATTTCAGGGGAGCTGGACATTTTATTGTTATAAATTTGGAACACTTACTTTTCTGTGACATTGTGCTTAAGTCAAGAAGCCCAAGGATGTAATATAGTCTGACAACTAATCATATACAATTTGTCTTAAAAAATGTATTTCTTACAAATAGGGAACTGAGAATCCTTTAACTGTGCTTTTTCAAAACTGAAACCAATGAGGAATTGTTTGGGTGCCATTTTACCTACAATAAAAAGTTGGGACAAGAGTGTGGGCAAAGTAAGAGGTTTGACATTACACTAAGGCACTTTGGAGAGGAGGGAAACAGAATCTACATTGACGGAACAAGTTGGCCGGTAACATGTAAACTAAGGCCCGCCTCGTCCGGTCATGTTAATTACTGATAACCTCAAGACTTAAAATGCTGCCTGGTGTTTTGACTTTTAAAGGGATCAAAGTAATTTCACAATTAAATACCGAGTCATTATTGGATCTGTGCCTGGACAAAACACACTACAATGTCACTGACATTACACTGCCATCTTTAAATTTCTTCCACATACAACACTTCAATATAAAAAGTAACAATTTCACCATCAACAGCACTGTTTCCGATGGTTTACTGGACACCATAGCAGCCCTTTTAGATTTTATACCATCGCAAAGAACAAAGTGGTCATTTTGGTTTCTAAAGCCATCTCTAGTCTTACTTTTGTAACTCTGTCAGCTCTCCCAAATTTGGATCCTTTAAAAAAAAAAAAAAAAAGTGTACAATCCGCAAAAATATATTTATACCGAACCTGGAATGATGGCAAAAGTTACAAAAATAACTACTCAGTGGCCTCATAATCAGGTGCACCTGCTCAATGTCTAAATCAGCTACTAAATGCAAAAACTATTCTGACCAAACATCTGAATAGGGAGGACATTTTACTGTGGAATGATTGTTGGCGCCGACATCCTTGAATTTCCACACTAGTCTAGCTGGTTTACAGGCAACATACAAAAACCCATGAGTGGCAACTGACGGCGAAAGTGCCTTGTTAACGAGGGCGGGCAGGAGAATGGTTGGACTGGTTCAAGTTGACTAACTAATCCCTACGTGTCAGAACAGAGGTATGCAGACATAAGCACTGAGGCGAGAGGAGACGGGCTCACCTACACTGCACGGCAGATTAATGATAAACATCACCCGGCTATGCTGATGACACCGTCAGGATTTGGTGTAAACGTGAATCAGACCTTTCAAGCTGGTGGCGACGGCGTAATTACTTATTTTTAAGAATATAATTTGGCACACTTTTGGCCAAGTTGTACAAACAGAGTATCATTTAAAAAAGGAATGTTTCCAGCAGCTTTCAAATCCCTGGCATGACAAATTATTCAGGTTTCTCCAATAAAGTAACCACTGAGTGTAGAAAAGAGGGCGAGTTTCTTTTGTCATCTGCTCAAAAAGGCATGTCAGCAGGATCTGCACACTGCCATGTGGAGTTCATCTGCACAGCAAGGATGTGAGCTGGGCTTTATCCTACAAGTCTACCTTTGGTTTCACATTTTCATTCTTACAGCAAAGTACAAATGGCGACAATGTCCATCTATTGTCGAGCGTGGCTGAGTTGACTTAAGCAGGAGGACAAATCACATGTACAGTGCCCATCTCTGGCATTGTGGCAGAACGTGCAACTGACTGAAGTTGCAATGGGAAGATACCAGATTACTAACATATGCACAGACATAACTGGAGATTATTGTAAACTCAAACTGGAAATGAAAATAAATCTAAATTAGACCAATGGGAAACAAATCATCCCTCGAAATCTTGTGTCATGTCTCGTCAATACTATGTGATGAATGCCAGGCGCCGTGTTTCTCCTGAAATACAAGACAAAAGCAGAATAAGACATTGCTGAAAAAACAGGTGAATGAGTCACTAATTAACAAAACCAGACAGCCGACTGCTGATCTGTGGAAATCTATGTTGACTGCTGAGGACAACAGCCCTCAACCAGTCACCTTTACATCCTGTAAAACTTCAGTGAAGGACATTATCCATGAGCAAGATTGCACTCTAAAGCTAGAGTAGGGTTTAAAATGTCCACCAAAATGCTAAGTCATACATGTACAAACTCAAGGTGATCCAAAACTTGGAAATTAAGTTTCTGAATTCACTTTTGGCATCATTCATCAAGCCTACGGTCAGCGCTTTTATTTATTTAACTTAAAACTGCTGCTGAAATGTGTGCTGTGAAGGGTTCCAGAGAGCAAACATCCCTACTCCAGTTTTATTGTTGGGCACAAATCATATAATCTAGTTTAATAAACTATAGAACTCCATTTGTATTTTCTGAGAAAAAGGAACAACTGACCATTCACTCAGATTGCTCCCAGTCCCTTGCTTTTCGCTCCTCCGATTTCGCCACCGAGGTCGTCGTCATCTGCATCTGGGTCAACAGAGTGAAACTCTGCCACGTACAGGCTCTTGTCGATGCAACTGGGGATGGGCTTAATGTCAGTGACCAGTTGATCCTCGATGTTCTTCAGGTTGTAGCGATCTTCTGAAGTGATCAGATTGATGGCCAGACCCAGATGACCGAACCGCCCTGTGATAGAGACATAAATTAGCCATTATACAAGTCACACTGGATTTTATAATAATTGGTAGCTGTAAAACAAAACCCTTTGTTATGAATATTTATGGAAAGATTAATCTTACCTGATCTTCCAATGCGGTGCAGGTAGGTCTCGGCATTTTTGGGGAAGTCAAAGTTGATGACCACATTTACTGCCTGAATGTCAATTCCCCGAGTGAAGAGGTCTACAAGAAAATATGTACGAGTGCAACTTAGTGACAGAATAATTTAAATATCCTCTCCTGAAATCCGTTCACTTACCTGTGCAGACCAAGTTTCTGCACAATCCATTCCTGAAGTCATGGAACACGCGGTTCCTGTATTCCTGCATCATCTTTGCATGAATGTAGAAGCACGAATACCCGAGTTGGGTGATTTTCTTGGCCAGAAGCTCAACCCTCTGGGTTGAGTTACAGAAGATGATGGACTGATTGATCTGAAGCTGAAATAGATTTAGGAAAATTGATTACTGAATGCCCCCGTCTCTGGCATCATATGAGCGACTTAAGCCACAGTTTATTTTAAAAAAGGCAGCCAAACTTCAGCTTCTAGTCGTATCCAATAGTCATTACATTTATATGGTATTCAAAACATTGCCCGAGTCAATTTCTTGAATTACAGGAACAAAACCGCACACTTAAATTAAAAAGTAACAAAGTTTGTTTCCATAACATTTTGGCAGTAGGAGTTGGCGACATGGATTAAATCCTTGATCACAAAAATATAATTCTATATTGAGGTATTAATAGACATATGATAATATAGTAATCAATTAGATTTAAAAAAGACTTAAACTAATCAGTCTTGACATTTTCCAACTGGAGAGGGCAGAGTAACACCGCCTTTTTAGCATTAGGTCTAACCACCAGAACAGCCCGCCCAAACTAAAACTATTGGATACCAGGTCACACTCCTAAACTTGAGACTTTGTTTCAAACTGGCACACACACTTACCCTAGAAAACAGCGTGTTGAGACAGTGAACCTTTTGTCTTTCTGTCACATAGGCATAGTACTGGGTGATGCCCTTCAAGGTCAGTTCCTCCATCAGGTTGATCTCGTAAGGCTTCTTCAGGTGCTTACTCTGAAAGAGACATTCAGGGAATTATGAAACAAGGTGATCTCATATGTTAGTCGACAGAACATCATTGCTGTAAGAGTTCTCACCATGAATTTTTGCACACTGATGGGAAAAGTGGCAGAGTAAAGCAGAATCTGACGATCCCTTGGCATGAAGCTGATTATATCTTCGATCAGAACCACAAAGTCCTGGGAAAGCAGCTTGTCTGCCTGAATAAAGAGATATTTAAAAAGGAAAGGCCATTTATAAAACATTAAAAGTGAAAAAAGGAGAAAAAAAAGGGAGAAAAAAAAAAGACAAACCTACCTCATCCATCACAATCAATTGGGCCTTATCCATTTTTGCCACACCCTTTTTGATAAGGTCTAGTATCCTGCCTGGAGTAGCAATCACTACATGCACTATTAGGAGAGGAGATGGCACAAACAGCAAATCATGTTAAGTTCCACTGAGAACTTTTGCAATAGGGACATTGCCCAACAAAAAGGTGTCATTCTGCAGATATTTAGGGATGTCAATATAGCGTTATGTCTGGTAAAAGGAAAACCGTATTTAAAAGCTATGATCGTAAAACAAAAAACTTCAAAAAGCTCAAACAGGAATTGGTATCAATCCACTATACAAATGAGTACAGACAAGAAAAAGATATCTAATGACTTCTAGGAAAAAAGTATCTTCCATCTTCTTTATGGAGACATTCTTAGACCATCTTGAATATTAGCTCAGGTACCTGTCTCGTCAAGACGCATGATGTCATCCCTCAAATTGGTGCCACCTGTGGTAGCCATGACCTTGACACCTCCCAGGTGCTTGCTGAGCTGAATGCTGATCTGGCTCATCTGCAGGGCCAACTCTCGTGTTGGCACCATTACTATGGCTGGACGAGACAAATGGAAAAATGGTCAAATAAATTGTTACGCATGTATAATTTCATGGTGCTACTACATTCAACGTCAATGTTTATGTAGCGTGTATATCTGTCAAACGTCTTCATGCCTTCCAAAAATGTCTCAACATCAACCAATGGTCGAGTTAGACTTTCTAGTTGACTCATTTTTTACAAAAATGTCCTAAAATATTAGCAGTCATTTAAATGTGCTTAACTTGCAAGAGAAAGACTAAAGGTGTATAGCAAAAGGTGCCATCTTCGATTCTAATCCGATACCCTTCGTCAAAGGAAGCGGATATTTAACGGTTTGGTAGCTGTACGGTAAAGTATTTATGCACAGCTTTTTAAATATGAAACAAACCAAGTGAATCGGACTGAGCCACACTGATCAGCCCTAGTGGCGATATATAATGCATTTTTCTACATGCAAAGCTTCTTTGAATCAGGGAAATATGAAGAGACACAATTTATGTCAACTCGCAGCAGATTAATGATCGTTTCGGATGCATTTTGCCTCCTACAGACGACCTCTTGCGGCTGTTTAGATTGGTTCTGAAGGCTCTGCTAACAGACTGGACTTAGCAGACTCTCTAAACGTGGGACTTCCTGATCCTGCAAGCACCTGCTTCAATGAAAGTCCCACTTTGTGCTCCTCTGCAGCATTTACTAAATTTCCATCAATGCTAACGCGACATCTGCTTACGGCAACAGAAACTCACCCTGTATGTGATCCTTCTTCAGATCTATCCTCTCCAGGAGGGGGATGAGGTAGGCTCCACTTTTTCCTGTGCCATTCTTGGCCCGAGCCAAAATATCTCTGCCTGAAAGAGCGATGGGAATGCTTTCCTCCTAATGGCAGACAGAGGTCCAATCAATACAAATGGTTAGGTTCCTTGGACATACATCATTTGTTTATCCGTTTTTTTAAATATAGGTGCCAAGTCAGCAACCTTTTTAATAAATGGGTATGCCATATCAACCATAAAGGTTAACATTGTCGTATTATGCCCACACAACATTTTTTTATTAACCAATATATCTTTTACTTTATTCTGTCCAAGGAGGCCACTTCCTTAGCAACCAAATTCATCGTCATGGGCATGCATGAACAAGTATACAAGGTTGCATGATCAAATGTCAGAGTGGGGAGGATGATGTCTAATGAAGATGCCTGAGGAGAAATGGTGAAATCTGCAACCGACTCAAATGTGAAACATGGACACAAGTACCATTAAGGGTTTTAGTAAATGCAGTTATAAAGTTTTATAATTCTGATTTACAAGAAGGCACTGTTTTGTTTTTTTAGAAAAAGGGCACCCTTGCGGTAGTCTAGCTACTCATTAAGTTCACTGTTCACTTACCTGGACCGGGGACGGTTTCTCCCATCCCATTTCAAAGATTCCCATGAGCAGTTCCCGCTTTAGGCAGTAGTCTTCAAATTCATTTCCCTTAGTTGATGTCACATCCTGGGTGAACAGAGCAGAAAAATAAGATTACTTTTCAATGGCATAAAAAGCCAACAAACATCTTTAGACCAAAACATGTCAAATTGTGACGGCGTGTTAATGTTACCGTACCGAAGTTCTCATCCTGGTGTCTCTTGGAGGAAGCTCCAGGCACTTCTTCCAGTCATCACCAAACCTAAAGTGCAAGAATTTGTATTATGTCTATACAAATAACACGCACGAAAGGAGGGCTCTGAAATATATGTCAGTATACAACTCAAAGACTGGGATGCTTACCGGGGAAAAACTTATTATCCCTTAGAAGTAATGAACTTGAAAATGTACTAGCCCATCTCATAAAAAGCATAATTGCTAAATAAACGATATTGAGAGTTTCTCATCTGTCAAAACAAGTTTGTTGTTCAACTTTGTGCAATACATACATATTCAAAACATTGTTCTCTGGAAAGAAATTAGGTTTACATGTTGCAGATCTTTGTATCTAGTGTAAGCAGTCATGCTACAGAACATGCGTGATTACCAGACAGATAAAACAAAACTGTCTTTCAAAAATGTAACTGGATCTTACTTGATGCCCCCACTGCTTTGAGGAATGCCGGTCCTTTTCTGGAGGGCATTGGGCTGTTGGGCAGACCCGAGGAGTCCGGCTTGTCCTCTGAGCTGCCCATTTGCTGGTTTGTTCAATCCAATCATTGGTGCCGAGTTTGCTGTCCTTGCTGTCGCCATGGGTTCAACACATTAACTGGCAATTTTCCTCAGTATGTTATCTTTGCCTCTTTCACTGATGTTTTGCTTTAATGCACCAGTGTGTAAAAAAATAAAAACTTTTTTTTCCTCTGTTCTTAAAGAATGTATTTTGTACACAATCTGACGTTCAAACCTCTTGAAAAGAAGAGGTCTGCGTATGAATTCTGTCTATTTACAAGACAACTCTCCAAAAAAGGGAGAAATTAACATTCATATGAATAAATAAATCAAATATGTGACCAAAACATAAACTCTTTTCTGTCAAAAAGGTTTGAAGGAGTACTCTTATCCTTGCTGTAATGATAATCCAGAATTTTCTTTGTGTTCTTTGAGTATCTTGGATGTATAAGTCCAAGGGCTATGTTTGCACATTCAAAATGACCAGTAGTAAAATAAGTTCCGCTTGGTCACGACTGAGACCCTTATGATTTGTTCCCTTGATAGCAAAAAAAAAAAAAAAAAAAAATCCACAAAAAAAAGGTTTTGCTGTGGCTCAAAACTGGCACAAAAAAAGTCACACAGGCCAAATGTTTTTACATGGATAGTCCACTTTAAATGTCTGTGGGTATCTTGTTCCGGTTTCCTTCAGTTCTGCAGCAGAAGTTGGGATGACAGTCTGCCAAGTGCTTTTGGAATTGCCGATCAACAAAAGAAATCCAGGTTACCTGCCAGGCAAATAGAAAACAATCGTTGGAAGTTATTACAACGCTTTAAACACGGGGACAAAAAGACAACAACAACGCACTTAACAATGACGAACCCAAACTAACGCTACCGGATATCAGCCGCGTTAGTTTCAGATATGCGCGCATTTCAAGTGTCTTTGATAAGCTGGAACAAAAACAAGGCCACGTTTAGGAAAACCATCAAATGAACGCAACAACAAGCGTTAGACCGTAAAATGGTTTTCAAAATAAAATTGGAATAACAAAAATGCCTCCAAGTACAGTTGGCAAGATTACAGCGAAACTAGTCAACAGCATAATTTTGACATGAAAAATAAAAGTCAAACGACCGAACCGGTGCTGCTTTGTTATGATGTCACCGACACGAGCTAACCCGATGCTAGCTGGAGCTCAACCAAAGTATTAAAAGACAACTCGAATAAACTGACGTACCAAGTAAACGCTATATCGAAAGTTAGCTCGATATCGTTAGCCACAGGACTTTTTTTTACCCCCGTCGAACGAAACACAAAGTAATGTCAAACCACCGGGAGGTTGTCCAACGGGCATCTACTTCCACGAACACGTTAACGTCGACGGTAAAGTTAGCTCGAAGTAAATGAATTAGTAACGTTAAGTTTCGCCTGCAAATGGCGTTAAAACTTTATACATAGCAACGTGGCTTTGACCGTCCAGCTAGCATGATAACGGCAACGTCCGTGTCTCGTCCCGTCTGCGAAAAAATGAACGATATTCTAACTTTTAATCGAGAAACGAAGTGCGCAAAGCAAGTCCGTGTGAATTAGTTGAGTCCTCACCTAATATCGAGACGGTTTGAATCAACCTAACCAAACATAACGATTGGGTTAGCATGCTAGCGTTAGCTTAGCCCGATTGCGTTAACACAAGCTACACGGTAAACCAATACGCATAAGAATGTACACTGCACCGGAGAAAACATGCTACCTTCAATTTGCAACATCCACCCAACGTCTCCCCCGCTGCGCCGTCGCTTAATGTTTCATCGGCAGTGTAATTGAGTTTAGTAAACACTCGCTGTTTCGAGAAATCCACCGAGTTTTCACTCTTTTGTCTCTTCTTTCGGAATATTGACAATTCAACATGGCCGCGCGCTCGTTTTTGGGCTGGTTGTTTGCTCCTAAGCACCTCCCACTGACCAATCACAGCGCTGCTTTCAAACTCGCAAATGTAGCTGCGGGATAAACGGACAGAATCCAGACACAAGTGAATCTGTTGTACACGGCTTATGTAAAACGAAGAAATGTCAACACATTTTGACAATGATAAAAAAACACACACGTGTGCACAGACACAAACACACAACGGTGCTGTGGCGATAGATTGTCAGAAAGTATATTAACTGTGCAATATTAAGTAGGTCAAGTTACATTGCCCAGCCTCGCTGGAAGCAGATAGACATTTTAACCCTCCTGTTACCTTTGGGGTCAATTTGACTTAATTCAATGTTTAACACCTCTAAAACAATGATTGGCATCATGTTTTTTGCTTCTTATTTCATGACTTCCTAATGTATTGGGGACAACTGGACAAACCTAAAATTCACATGATGATATGTCCTGAACACAACTTGTATGCATCGGTGTTCTTTGGGATCAATTTGACCCCAGGCTGTTTTTCACTGTGTAAAACATAAGAAATATAAACTTATTTAAAAGGCTATTTAGGTAGTCAACAAACAAACATAAAGTACCTGACACTTAAACTTGGGAAACAATATTAATTCTAATAGTGTTCTGGAGGTTTTAAATGCATGGGTAAAAGATGTTAGTACATTTGAAGGTAACAGGAGGGTTAAAAGTATAATGTATATATGTTGCCCTTCATTTCTTGCAATACAGTCCTCAATATCAGAATAAAAAAATAAGTAAAAGCCAACACATTTAAAAAAACAGCCCTTTATGTTCAGCCTTGAATCCATGTACAGTAGTGCCACATTTATATTGCTACATAGATGCATATGGTGAAATCCAGCAGTAGCTTGTCAGTCGCTAGTTTGGTCTCAGTCACAACAGCAGCTTGATGAGGAGGGAAGTAGCAGGCAGCTCTCGTTCCAGGCACCTAAACCCAAGGGGGATGCATCTTTTTGCATGGAATCCAGGAAAAGAAGGCCAGCTTTGAAGGAAAGTTTAATTTCAGGTGCAGTCTTTTGCTGGTTTGTCATCCCATTAGCTGGACCTTCTTCTGGAAGTCCTTGTGGGCATTGGTGTCTCTTTTTGGTTGGCTGTGTGGAGGTAGATAACTTCCACTCAAGAATACCTTTGAGCTAGTAAAATGGAAAAACAAGCGTAGATGGAGTCTTTGGAGAATGGGAGGCACTATGATGAGGGGTGTGTGGTGTAGTCAACGGTGAACAACCGCGACTGTGGTTGGGAGATGGGGACCCTAAAGGAGAAGCAAATTGTACTAATTAGTACAAATTAAACTATCTGCATGTATCTGTCTGTTTGAGAACCTGTGTGCATTTTCATACCATTTTCCGTAAAGCTGCTTCCATGTGGTGAGACGGACACACAAATCTGGTTGGAGCCTCTCCCTCGTAACACATCTGCTATCTGCAAAACAGTTACAGTTTCTTACAAACTTGCATGCACGCCCTAAAATGAAAGTCACAGTGATCTATAAAACGATGACTCAAACAAGAATGTAATATTGTTGGGGAAAACACTGCACCATTTAGATCTGTCCTCTAGAGGGAAGAATACACACATTGGAAGGATACACACATTTACCCTCCACTCCCAACCATTGCTTCCTCATATTTCAACCAGAGACGAGTGAATAGATTTAGCAATTGTTTGCATTTGTTTTAATGTAATTACAGTATTAGGATTTTGGGGATTTTCCATCGTTGAAATTACAGTAAATGATTGGAAATTTAGAAAATCACACGGTACTTGTTTATTCTCAATTTGGCAACCTTTTGGTGTTTAGTGTTTTCTTGAAACTATCTGAATTTTTTTTCTTCATCTTTTCGCTTACTTTCTTGTTCCTAGCCACCATCACAGGGGTGTCATTGTGGTAGTTCTTGAGACTGCTGTCAGCTCCACTCTTCAGCAGCAGCCGCACCGTGTCCACCTGACCTCGGCCACAGGCACTGTGCAGGGCAGTGTTCCCACTGTATGACTGGCTGTTGACATCACAGCCTCTCTGCAAGAGAGAAAACAGAAGTTGAGACAGATGTGATTCATATTTCACAAATACAAAGCTGTGTATGAATAGAAAGTGAAACAGAATAGATCCATTGAGAGGCAGAGTTCAGTCAGATAGGAGAGAGGAATAAGAGACAATACTTTAAACGGAGCGATTAAGAAAGGAGAAAAGATAATTATGTCCATGTACAACACATCAGCTCTGATAATAGAGATAAACTATGATTATTTTGCTCCAATTCTTTGAAGTTCTTATATTTAAGCAAGAAAAGAACTGAACTCTCAGAATGCAGCTTATGAGCTGGAAAAAGAAAACCAGAATGATCAAATAGTCACAAGCCTTTCTCTCTCCTCCTGCCCACACCCACGTCATTACCTCAATGAGGAAGTTGATCATGTCCGCGTTATTACTCTCCACTGCATGCATGAGAGGACTCTGGCCACTCTTGATGTCCTGATTAGAAAGAGAAACAAAGCACCATGGGAAAAGTCAGAGGATGCATTGTCGGTAAACGTCAAACTTCCGATGTTGTGAAACTCAGTCGGTGCTGAGCCAATGCAGCACAGGGACTGACCATAGCGTTGATGTCAGCGCCTACATCCAGTAGCGTTCGGGACAAGTCTTTCTGGCCACGCAGCACCGTCAGATGGAGAGGACTCAAACCTGAAAACAGGGACAAAGCAGAGTTTTAAAGTGAACATATGCAAAAACACAAAGAGACATACAGTTTGCACTAATTGTGAATGCAAATACACCGTCCTGAAACAGTTTGTACATATAACTCTTAGAGACACAGGTAGTATGTGGCACATGTTCTACACAAAGGCAAAGCAGTGGTTTATTAACAGATGTCACATTACAAGTTCAGCATAGGAAAATGTAATTAAACATTAAAAGGATTCTTAAACTTTAAAGTGATTCAAAACATGAAATAACTGACAGCGCAGGGTGCCAGGGCAAGTCATCTTCTGGAAGGGTTTTTATGGCCGATTGAAGAAAAATAACTAAATGCTGGTTTTTGATGCTTTGTTGGGACTGGGCAATAAATATTTAATTCAATGCTATTAAAATGATAGTGGGTCAAATTTGTTATTCAGTTGTGTTATTGCTGCCATGTTCTTAGATCTGATTCTTACATACAAACTCAGTTCCACAAATAAATATGTTAGATGTGTATATTTTGGGGTCTTTCTCCTGTACCCTGACCCCAATACAAATGTCTCCTGTGCTTTAACGTCACATGCATACAATGAAGATGTGGCCATGGGATTAGACTACACCAGACCACAGCGGAAGGACTTGTCTTCTACTCTTCCTGTCCTACCATAAAAATAAAAATAACACAATCCCTACATAAACAAGAGTTTTATGCCCCAACAAACTAGTAAAATAGTCGGTGGGGTTGTACATCTGGACAATGAATTGTAAATTAATTGTTATCAAAGTGTCTGCAATATATATATGTAAATGAAAACTGGGTCACAAACACAGAGAATATATGAGAAAAAGGCAAAGGATATGTGTTTATTGCATAAAAGTTATCAATGCTGAGAAAATGTCTATTTATTGCATTCAGATCAAGCATTATTCATTTGACAATGGCGTTGTGTGTATTCACATCCTCTTTGTGTGTGTTTACAAATCTTTCCTCGACCAAGGTGCTTCTTTTGTAGACAACAACTTACCCTCATAGTTTCTGATCTCCATGCATGTGGAGGCTTGGGAGTGAGAAAGCACAAACGACAGACAGTCACGCTGGTCATATTCGCAGCAGAGATGGAGCGCTGTTTGGCCGTTACGGTCCAAGGCTGCAGGGTCGGCCCCGTCTCTCAATAAAGCCTCCACCATGTTAGCCTGCTGGGTGATCACTGCCAGATGAAGGGGAGTCTGAGGGGGAGGAAGAGAGCAAAAGTCACAGTTTAGACAAGCCAGTGTATTCAGGTCCATAACCGCAAAAGGCAGTATATTGTTTCTCAAAATAGTTTCACCCTGCAGCACAAACAAGACAGCATTCAGCTAGTGTGACACCCCCCCCCCCCTTTAAAGTTGAACAATGCTTCAACTCTATCCTCAAAGATCTCTTATACTCTTCATACATGCCATTATTTCGAAGTAGCTATCGTCAATGCTCTTCATGAAAATGCTCCTCCAATAGTGGAAATCACCGATCATGATTGATTTCCAGGAGGCAGTTATCATAGCTAAGTAAAAGGACGGAAAACAAGGGGAAACAGCGAGTCTGGCTTTGTCTGAGGAAAACCAAATCTGCCGACCAGCCCCTTTAATTAACATGTTATATCTTGCAGGATTACTCCGAGGCTCTGTGCCGTCAGGCATGGTTTTGTAACCTCTGGACAGAGGCAAACTATCTGTGCATCACTGTTTCCAATCATTATGCTAAGCTAAACCAGCAGCTGTAGCTGCATATTTATAATTCCAATATGAGAGTGGTTTGATCTCTAACTCTCCACAAGAAAGCCAAGTTGTTGACATATTCTGTTGCCAGACAGAAAGACAAATTAAGATTTTTAAAGTCATAATATCCAAGGTGAAAGTAATGAATAACAGACTGACATGGTATGAATATGACACATCTTCTCATTTAGCACCATATTGTTGCAAGTGCGATTGGAGGAGTGACAATATTTCTAGTAAAGGCCTTCTTTCATCTCTAACCTGTTCTACAGGTTGAAGGTCAACGATACAATAGGATCCATGCCTGTAAGAACAGGCCAACGCCTTATGAATAAACAAGGTCTGTCTGGTCTGTCTGGTATGATTATCGTTACTACACAATATCAGGCGATCATGATGTGCAGGCACATGTGCGCCTATTCCCACAAACACACAGACATACCTAACGTGTACATGCACAAACACAATGTCAATGTTCGTAGTTGTCAGCAGTCAAATCAAAGTCCAAAAAATAGCTAACTGGGGAAAAAAGACCATTGCACCACTAACCACCGAGCAAACAACAACAACAACAACAACAACAACAACAACAGCAAACAAAGCAGGAGACTGTGTGTTCTAAACTAGGAATAACTTGTTCTGAGAGACGAGCAGAAAGGGGGAAACAAAAAGTATGCAGTCTGTCTGCCTGGATGAATCTAGCCCACTTGAGCAATCTAGGATGTTCCTTTGGGTGAGATCAGCATGTATCATCCTGTTGATAATTATATCAACTCTGGCCAGGGAGGGCACTGACAACCTTCTATTTAAATTAAGCAATGCAATATTTCAGTCATAAAAGGAAGTCTTTTAAACTAGACTTTTTAGTTGCTATTGAGGTTACACAATAAACATAACAATCAGGAACAGATTGTTGCTCCAAGTTTCTCTTTTGCTGTACTGTTATACATGTGTGTGTGTGTGTGTGTGTGTGTGTGTGTGTGTGTGTGTGTGTGTGTGTGTGCGTGCGCACTGTGGGTTTGTTCCAGTAAAGACTATTTAGAAAAGTAGTCGAGCAGTGGTAGTGTCATTGTGGAAATCCTTCAATGTGTCAATGCCAGTGTTCCTCCCTGAGCTCCTGTTTCCCTGAATCCTGTGACTCACACACACACACGCACACACACACACCTACACGCACACACGCACACACACACATACACAAGGATAACCCCAAAAACCTGCACATAAACACACAAACACATTCATATCTCTCATTGTTGTGTCATTGTGAAAAGCTACACTATTAATTTGACCACACACTTTGACCCCATCCTCTTCAATGATTTCCAGAACGTAACACATTATCTTCCACAGTGAGGCCTTTTAAGGTCCTTAAAATAGACGTCACAGAGTTGGCAGTCTAGCTGTGGCTTCCTGTAAAGGATTTCAAAGTGACTAAAACAAAAATCCAGCAAGATAAGAGGAAGGGAGTAAAGGGAGTAAAGGGGGTGATGGGCGGAGGAACAAGGAAGCAACGGAAGCAGCAGAGGGGAGTCCAGGGGAAAGACAGGATAACAAGGGAAAATCCCTTCTTTTTCCCCTGGGTCTGTTCCTGCACACTTGCATTCCTGCAAAATGAGCGGATCAACATTAAGGAGGTAAAAAGATGAGAGGAGAATTCTGGGCATGAAGACCAGCCCGGGGCTGTAGGCAGTGCGAAACACAAAGAAGAGTGCAAGGCAACACTTAGAGATAGAGACTGTTCTTCCGTGGTGAACGCTATAGGGTAGAGCAAACCTGTTGCACAAATACCCATCACACGTTTTTATGTCAGTGTTGTTGACTGTAACACTCAGAGCATCAGCCAGTTCGTTCTTTATGGTTGAAGCCCTACATTCTCTTAATATATATGCAGCGAGAGATATGAAAAAAGACAGTGCACACAGAATGAGACAGAGAGAGACAGCACTAGTGGATCTGGAGAGAGAGAGAGAGAGAGAGAGAGAGAGAGAGAGAGAAGAGAGAGAGAGACACGCACAGTAAGGGAAAGTCCCTGTTAACTACCCTCTGAAACAAGGTATGTTGAGAAACAGCCCAAAGCAGGGGGGGGAGGTCATGTGACTTCTCGGAACGAGGATACTAAAGCACACAAACACACACACACACACACACACACACACACACAAACAAACACACACACGCACATACACGGATATCTTGTGCACACACTCTCACTCTAGATTTGAAAAATGGCAGATCACATGCATTTTAGTGGATGTCTTTAATCGATAGCACATGACAGTCAGAGCATCTTTTAGTGTGGGTGGTCACCACTAGTGTCAGTGCCACGCATTGCACCATCAGCTGTGGAGAGAGCAGCACAAGATGACTACTGGTGTGTACGTTTGTGCAGCCACACTGATAGCATTACCAGTGTGGGAGTATCGAACAGCTGTGTCTACAAGTATAGCTTGTGGAGTGGAACTACTGACACTTGAAGTATTGTTCAGTTATGGTACTGATAGTAACACTCAGTCAAAAAGTGATTCAAAATCACAGAAACTCAGGATTTGTCATCATTATTGGAAAAGATGTATTTTTATTTATTTGTTTTTGAGAAGTTGGTCAATGCCAGAAAATATATTGCTGTCCGATAAACGTAATGATTTGAAAAATAAATGATGGGACCTGTGCCTGAAAACCTCCCTTTGTGGTTATAATTGCATGAGAAATAATATCAGCGAGTGTGTGAAAAAATAGTTTGTGTGTGCGCGCGCGTGCGTGCGTGTGTGTGTGTGTGTATCTTGTGCATGCGTTTTCTTACACAAGGTAGAAACAGGATATCAAGAAGCCAATGCTGTTAAGCCTCAGCAATGAGGAAAGACAACAACTCATGATAGCGCAAGCGTTATTTCTGGTAAACAAAGCCTGTGGTGTCCTATGTGGCGTGAAACCCCAGCCTTGAGATCTAAAGCGCAGCACGGCTGCTGCTTTCTCTGCTGAAGAATATAAAAAAGAAAGCTGGCAGAATGCAGATCAGCAGGGCGAGGAGGTGGAGACAACAGGAGGAGCGATGGCTTCAGGCCAATGGTTAGATTGGGAAACACTCAAAGACAATTCCTTGTACACGTTCCAGTAAAGTACAATGTAGTGTATTCCTTAAATATGCAAAACAAAATTGTCATGTGCTGGAATATTGAGTTAGAAGTCACATGTTTGCAACTTATGTCAGGACATTTTTACAGCCTGTGCAACCATTTGTTTTTAGTTAAGGCAGAAATAATGAGATACGAGTGCAGGGTTCAGGACTTTCCAAATGGGTCACAATTTACTCAGATTGAATCTTGGCTTGTTTCCTCTGAATTTCACAACATGGTAAACATGCAAACCTTGAAAAGCCCTAACTACAGGGAAACGGATCACGAGAAAACCATGTCCAAAATAAAACAAAACGCTGGAAAACACATGTACTGTAGTCCTTCCCAGCATTTGCACGGTTTGGGCGTGTGGCAAGTACAGGTGAAGAAACCAGGAAGGGTGAATTCCACTGCATACACATCAGCTGTCATAACTGTAAGAGTATGCAATAACGTAGTATAAGGCAAGAAGGAAAGTAATGCACTTCCTCTTTTATTCTTTCCAACTTACTGTTATCAGATGGGTGAGGCAGCAGGGGAATGTGTTTTACATGCTGTGGTTGTTGGGGCAGAAAGCCCCAATCCCTTTCTATTCTACGTCTACCTATAATAATGTTTGATTGTCTGACGCTGAGCACGCTTTCATAATGTGTTATGAAATAGGAAATGGACTTATATAGCCTATTTATAACATATGATTCACACATGCTTCCTCCCACAGTCCAAAGACATGCAGTTTAGGGTTAATAGGAGACTCTACATTTCCTATAGGTGCATTGGTTTTACCTGACGGAGGTTGTTGTAGATGTCAAGGCCTCTGCGAGCCCACAGCAGGAGCTGGATCAGTTTGCGGACGAGGACCAACTCCTCCTGTACCACTGCTATGTGGAGAGCTCTGTAACGGACAACAAACACAGTTAAAAGCTAAATGCGGAAGACTTTTACAAATGTCTTAAGTAGAAAAATCCTGATCTGATAACTAATCCGAACTTACACATGTGTTATACGTACAGAGACTTCACATACATTAATGCAATCATCTCCACACTGGCATGGCATTTCATTTCAGCACGATATATTGATACTTTTGCTTCTGTGAACTGTTAAACTCAGCGCACTTTAAGTAGAGTTTTAAAATGAGCTTTCAAATCTAGTCTGTGAAGAAAGATTGTCATACAGGTACATCTTTCTGCACTCAACCCATCTGCTGTGAAGCGCCTGGAGAGCAACTTGGTTCGTTGTCGCCCGTGAGGATAATTCAACATGGTAATTGTTAAATTTACTTTCATCCATATGGCGCTTTTTTAGTCTTCCAGTTGCTTAAAGCGCTGCAATTCATCTCAAAATTAAAGTCAAAATTGATGCAACTGAGGCCAAAAAAAGACATTATATATATTTGCTCAAAACCAATAAAAGTGTCTTTATCCCAGTCAGGAGGAAGTATTAAAACATGTTCACTCTTGTTACCCGGAGGTCAAATGTTCCATATGGTTTCATGTACTTCACCGCTTTTGATTGAGTTCTTGGACACTGCAATAATTCAATTCAATTCAATTCAATTTATTTGTATAGCACAGTTTCACAAATTACGAATTTGTCTCAGAGTGCTTTACAATCTGTACACATAGACATCCCTGTCCCAAAACCTCACATCGGATCAGGAAAAACTCCCAAATAACCCTTCAGGGGGAAAAAAGGGAAGAAACCTTCAGGAGAGCAACAGAGGAGGATCCCTCTCTAGGATGGACAGATGCAATAGATGTAATGTGTACAGAAGGACAGATTTAGAGTTAAAATACATTCAATGAATTTGACAGAGTTTATCAATAGTTCATATTTAGGCATATTCCATGATGGAGAGTTTGGAGACCTCCACCATCCATCAGAAGATGGAGGCAGAGATGGAGGCAATACATGTGAACTGGAGGAACCGTGAATCAAAGTATCATGCCACACCACGCCACACCGCCCCATACTACGCCACGCCATGCCATGACACGCCACGCTATAACACGCCACGCCATGACACGCCACACCATGACACGCCACGCTATAACACGCCACGCCATGACACGCCACGCCATAACACGCCACGCCATAACACGCCACGCCATAACACGCCACGCCATAACACGCCACGCCATAACACGCCACGCCATGAAACGCCACGCTATAACACGCCACGACACTTCGACATGCAGACTTTAGGAGCCGGGGATCAAACTGCCATCTTTGTGGATAAAGGACAACCAGCTCTAGCCACTGAGGGAAAAAAACGGATCTGAATTATCCCCGGAGCTTTCCAAATAGAGTCACAGTTGTGATTCACACCACCCGTTTGACAGCCGTATGAAGAGTCAGGGGAAACAACTATCTGTGGTCTGTACGTGAAGCGAAAGAACAAAGTTTCAGACAGGGAAACGCAGAAAAGCAAGGTTTTTTTATTCTTTAAGAAAGAAGCTTCCAGTAAGAGCCAGACTGATTATATGTCACTTCCTGTTGTCAGCAACAATGGCAGCTTTCTTGAAGTGGCTCTGTGTACTGTGAAATCCAGACATTCAGTGGTATGGTTTCTGACGGGGGATTTCTTTTTGGGTTCACCCAGTCAGCTTCCTCCAATGGATCGGTCCCATTTAGACATACGGTACATTCATGCTACAGGAAACAGAGCAGCTTCTTGAGAATTTAAAGCACACTCGCAAAGAATTTGTGGTCAGAAAATAAATTCTTACAGTGACAAAATGAAATTCAACACTTCCTCTCAGCGACGTGTCCGAGTCATTAACGACACTTATGTGCCCGAATAGATAGAGTTGAAAGACTTCTTTGAGCAAACAACAAACACTCTTCAGATACTCGACAACACTTTTCTGCACATTTTATTAAAACTGGTGCGTGTTCAAGGAATTCTGCTTATATAATCTCGATATTCACAGTGGAAACACTCACATGCTTTGACAACTTGATGAAAGCAAGTATAAACAGAAGTGTGTGCCAAGAGATTCGCTTGGTAGTTTCAGGAAAAAAAACAGCCATGCTCTACTATGTTTGTGTATAGAATTCAACTTTAAATTTGACCACCAAAAAGCAAGTGCAAATCATCGACAATGCATGTGTACAAACATGCATAGCATTACAGTAATCATGAATCAACTCTCAAACCAAAGTATCCTGTGCAAGAGCTGATTGAAACTGAAACTGCAATAAACAATCAGATGATTTGCGTACAGCAGAAAAAGGAGAACTGTCTTTTGGAACGGGTGTAAGCGAGGTGGTTCGTTCCTCAGCTGGCCCTTGACCCTGAAACTGAGCTCAGAATAGTGAACAAATCTGAATCTAAAAATATCCATTCATCACATTTAATGTACATTTATTGTCACCCATCATGTGCCTTAAAAGTCCCCTGCAGTGTCTCAGCAATAAATCCTGTTGTGATTGAAGTGACCTCTCCAGCTGCTGCACATCCACAGTCAGCTGTAGTTATGCATCTCTCTGAGCATTGAGCTCAACTAATCTCTCAAGAGTTGCCCTTGTAAAATGTATAAAGTGACGTTCTCTCTTCTTATACATGACTTTATCTGCATCCATCTCTCTCTTTCTCCCCTGAAGATGAAACTGTACTGTTTCTAGTTACTGGAAGTGGGGCAGACCACAGCCCCAGATAACCCCAGGGACAGCGGCACTGACGTAGACAGGAGACCTGAGCCTGCCGCATTAACACTGACAGTCCCAGTGTAACTGTGTGAACGTGTGTGTGTGAGAAAAGCAAAGAGACTGCGATGAAAAAAAGAGACGTCTGCATCGTGTGGTATCCTGTTTGGTGTGGAGGGTGAGAACCTAGCCAAACTGAATGATCCAACTGAAGCCGAACATATCCTGTGGTCTGTGGAGCAGCTGAGCCATGAGGTGATGCGTCAGTGTGTGTGAATAATAAACAAAAGAGAAGCAGAGGAGCACCACCGTCCAGTGAACAAGATATGATGGTGTATAGCCCACTGGGCTCGTCAGGAAGAAGGATGCTACATCCGTTCTTTGGGGGCAGAGGTATCCATGTGGGAAACCTGGCTGAGCAAGCTATCTTTTTTTTACATTCATTGTAAGGGTCATGTCCAATTGTAAAAAGTCATTTTATCAGTCAATGAGTGAGTGAGTGAATAGGATATTGAACATGAATCTGTGCAAATATTAGGCCATCAACGTCAACAAAAAACAATCTGCCAGATCTGCAGCCGAGCCGCGTTGGGCGACGGTGAAACGGGTCGGATGACTGTGGACCCGGGTCATATTTAACGTAGTGACTTATTCACACCATAAGCAAACACTGTCTTTACCCACGTTGTTGCTTCAGTGTGACCGTGGGACTCGTTTCTACTATGAATAGAAAGATATACACTGCAAAATGAGAGAAAGACAAATATCTGAGTGCAAGCTCTGTATTTGATATAGTCTTTCATGCTCGTGGCTCTAGGGATGGTAACGTCAGTAATTATATTGGCACACCACTATGGTCCCGACTGAAATATCCATGCCACGAAATTTGGCACAGATTGCCATGGTAACCAGAGAATGAATCCTAATTACGTTTGTCATCCCCTGGCTTTCCCTTTAGCACCTTGAGGTTGTCCAAATGAACAGTTTGAACTTTTTTTCAACTTCTATTTTTTTCTCCAAATACCTAAAAACCCTTCTATTTACTTCAAGTATTCTTTAAAGAAAGAAAAAAGATGAAAGTGTATACTTGGATCAGAACATGTGCAGAATCCCAAAAAACATACAAATAAAAATAAGTATTGGGTCGACATGCCATAGTAATTTGAAATAATCCAAGTCTGCAGTTTCAATATTGACCCATGAAGGTGTTTACGTGACAGTTTTAATGATCACAGTATTGCCAAGATAATGGTGTTATTGTGCAGGTCAATGGACTGAGTGCCATGTAGGATTACATTTGTACGAGCTTTAAGACAATCATTATGTACATCTCGCATACAAATGATAGCATGGATCCGCAAGTGACAGATAACAGAAATGGAGAGAGAGAGAATGAGAGAACGAGAGAGAAAATATAGAGAGAGAGAGAGAGAGAAAGAGAGAAAAAGAGAGAGGTATGAAGTTGATGAAAAGAAAGCGGTATGAGGAATGAGGAAGTAAGGAGCGGATGTTTGGCTTATTTGAGACCATTCATTTAAAAACACAGAGAAGAAAAGAGAGAAAGACAGACACCTGAGAAAAGCCACAATCATGTTTAAGAACTGAGCACTCACTGGTTTTCTCGAAACTAACGGGCTCGAGGCGCTGAGAACTGCCGATGAACACCCCATTGACGTAAGAATAGGCACATGCTCGTTGTCACTTACAATATGCACATGCACGCACACACACGCACACACACAGGCAGCGTGAAGGGGGGCTGAGAGTTTCTTTCTGCAAAATTCAAACTAAGTTTCCCACAACAACATGCATTACAAAGGAGTTTGATTCTGTGAAAGGTCTCTGCATTAAGGCACTACAAACATAATGTTCATATGCGTTCTTCTTTTTGGCCTTGTGTCTGCAGTGCACTGCACATTTGGATTAGTGTCAACAATTAGTAGGAAGTGAAGGTGAAAAATAAAAACATATATAGGTTGCAAGAGTTTAAGAATCCACACTGTCAGTCAAACATATATACAGTATATATATATATATATATATATATATATATATATATATATATATATATATATACTGTATATATGTGTGATTGACATATATATTAAATTCAGACATTGATCTTTGCAAGTATAAAAATTTAAATATATTTGTTATCATTGGCATTGTAAAAGTCCCCATCCATTGCATTCTGTCTGTTGCGGATGTGTCATCGTGATTATGAGTCTCTGAAGCCGATGTGGGACAATAAGCAGCTGCTTGTCACGGGACCTATGGCTCCACTACATGTTAGTTAATCACGGGTTTGTTTCGATTGGATGCAAATAATGCTGATACTTTTCTGAAACAGCAACATCAAAGTCATTTAATATAGTCATATGACTATGTGGGTGTATGTGTACGTGTGTTTGTGTGTGTGTGTGTTCTCGTTTTAGTTTGACATTTCAGTTTGTATGTGGGTGGGTGGTTGTTAAAACTTTAGACAAAGTAAAGTAATCATGCTCTAACTGTACCTTTTCAATATGCAGAACCAGGTTTCTGCAGAACAAATAATCTGAAATGATATTATAGGTATCTCACCACCCACATCCAGGTTGTGCAACGCCTAAAGCTTTGTTTATGAGGTGAAACCGTTAGACGTTGTTTGGGTCCAGCCCTGTGGATGACGTATTGACTTGTTATTTATGTTACCGATCAGATTTCACTTTTTATAAAAATAGTAAATGTTTTCTTTTGAGAAGAGAGGTCAGGTAGTAAAAACGTCACGCCCCCAGACAGCGGATCTCTCGATGACATTTTATCATATCACAGTAGAGCTGAGGACTAAAGGGACATAATTATTGATGAGGGCTGCTGGGATCGTGCTCTGCTGGTTCACTGTCACGGATTCATTTAACAAGTTTAAATGTCTGCTGTGGAAAGGGCCTATTGTTCTGCAAATGTAAAAATGGATCTACATAAATATGCAACAGATGCATGTATCATGTTCCAGGAAGTTAACCATTTCTTGGATGTTAAACTATGAATCTCAATCAAACAGGTGGTCTCTACAAGTGTAGAAGGAATGAGTCTGCTCTAAATCTGCTGGAAATCTCATGAACGTTTATGAGAAGTGTGCCAAGTGTCGACTGCCAACAGCTATCTGACTAAAAAGCAAAGATTTAAAAAATAAATAATGTAGTTGTATATATTATAGTACGCTTTTAAGCTACTACATGTGTATATATGTGATTTCCAACCAACATACGTGTCTCCGTCTTCATCTTGACGTGTCGCCAGAGCGACACCTGTCCGCAGGCTTTCGGCCTGGTGGGTCAGAGGGTGGGTCAACTCGGGGACCGGGGGCAAACAGTACACCGGATATGGACCTGAGAGAGAGAGAGAGAGAGAGAGGAAGAGATGGAAGAGAAAATACAAAAAAATAGAAAATGATGAAGATATAAATAAGAAGGCTGCATTGATTAACAAGTACGTGTGTGCAGCTGTTCACGTAGGTGTCAATGTATATATTGAGTTGTGAGTTGACCCAGTGAGCTTCTTAATCAGCGCAGATTACTGGACATGTCCTCATTGATTCAGCCGCAGCGCTGCTGCATCTATAGACTCCACTGTGTTCTAAAGCGAGACGTTGAAGTGGAACAACGATCACACATGATTATTGTCAAGATCAGACCTGCTTATTGTCATTATTGTCACATTATTGTTGTATCCTCTGAGTTTAAAAATACAAATAAATATGAAAACAAGTTATGTGTACCGGGGTAATAGACCGAGTGTCGGTCAGTAACGCTTACCGTAATCAAACGGGTGCAGGAAGCGAGCGGGATATCCATCTGGACTCTGCCCAGCCTCTCCAGCCCGCCGGAGAGTCGCTGTTGCCGCGGCGACCCTGCTTTCACCCGCGTGTGTTTCCAAACGACCGGCAAAAGTCTCTCGCAATGTGAAGTCCGCGTCTACCGCCGGTGAGAAGAAGCGAGCTCTGCTCTCTGGTAAAACCGGCGACTGCGTTCCGCACTCCGGCTCCACGGGAATCGGGCGTTTCCTAAAAGGCAGCCTGTAGGAAGACTTGTCCGCCGGCCGTTTGCGAGCAGCGCCGTGCTCTGGACCCGGTGCGCTTCTGACCGCGGCCCAGTGCGTTTCCAATCTGTCTCTGGCTGTGCGCGCAGGTGAGCCGTGTGTCCCTCGAGCGTCCTTGGCGCGACCTTTACAGTCCGGAGACCTCGACCCGGCGCTCCCACGCTCTCGGTTAGTGGTGCGCAGATCCAACGGCGCGGTGGCAACCGACCGGTGGTCACCGTTCATGATCCTCGGCATCAACTGGGTGGCGAGGCGCTCAGGACCTGAAGAAGTGGCAGGTGTGTGCGCGTGAAGTTTGGCCGGAGGGATCAGTCCAATCTAAAGTGGCCAGTGTTGCGCTTTCCCCCCATCCCCGCGAAATGAAATGGGCAGCGATCAAATCATCAGTCTGTTTCCTTTTGTGTCACCGGTGTATTTGAGATAAGCGTTCAAAGTAATCGACTCTGACGCAAATGTGTTTTCGAAGAAGCGTTGTCATGTGCATCCCAGCGCACCTATATCAACTACTGCAGGTAGCGCAGCAGCTGCGATTGCGCTGATCTGCTTTTAATGGACTGGCGGTGCTTTCCCTCTCAGCGCGATAGTCGTTTTGTTTCGGTTTAAGGGCAAATTAAACGGAGTGGAGAAGAGAAAAGAGAGAAAACACGTCGTTGAATTAAAAAATGATGTCTGCATTTCCGACCACTTTCACATATGTCTGTTTTGCATGCAAGTTCAATTCTGAATTTCTCAAGAAGTTAAAGGATCGATGCTTTTCTCTGTTCGGATGCTTCGGGCTTTGAGGCTCATAGATTACTGAAGCTGGCTACCCCGCATGCATGTTGTTACCTAATTGTCAACATGTTCACCAACATGTATTGAAATTCATGGCCATGTATAAAAAGCACACTTGTTTAAAATTCCATTTCTTCCAATTTGTCTTTTCTTAGTTCGGTCATGTTAAAAATACAAGTTTAGCTATTTCAAGATTTGAGGAGCAACATTGACTTTGAGAAATGTTGCAGGTAATGTGGTCTTCTGTTATTTATTTCCTTTATTACAAAAGCCTAACCGATTTACCAACATGCAGTGTATAATTATATAGGCTACTTTTTTATTATTAAATGGGTCATATTAACCTAATTTATAGTTGTGTTGGTATGTAAGCATCATATCAAAAGACAAAGAGTATCAAAAACAAAAAGCCTTTAAAAAGTAAACTTCCTCTCTGAACTTATGCCCTTTTAATGATGTCATGGAAGGGGTTGTTATTTTGTTCATGCTGGGCCTTAAGTTCAGCAACGATAATGTTGATTTTCACACCCGAGTGTGTTTACAGTATATAACAGACACTATTGTCTCAGTTGTGGTACATTACTGATTGTACTCTTCAATAAATGGCAGCTTCCTTTCATGGAATCACAAATGCTCAATTCTCTGCATGTGTGCAAATAGGTGAACTCATCACATTGTAAACAAGATATGAAAGCTCAAGTATAGTCTTGCGCTTAATTCTAGATTATGTAACAATATGGTTTTGTTTGGAGGACACATCATTTGCAAACTGCACTTCCAAAAGAAGGAATAAGGAAAAGTAAACATCCAGGCATACATAGAGAATATGCCCGATCATAACCGGCTGATCAGCCATGCCGTTACTGCCCTGCATGTGGCCACGTTACCAGATCACAAGTACAAACCATAAATGTGTATAGAGCATCCCCCCCCCGCCCCCCCACACACACACGCACACATAACATCATACATCTCCTCGTCTTTTATCTTATCCTACTCCTCCCTCAGACCACGCAGGGTCTGATTACCAGGGTCAATTTGGGACTTTCCTCTTTCCACTGAAGTGTGGACTTGGCAACGGAAAGTTAAACTTGGTGTCTAAAGTCTCTAAAACACCCTAACACTACACAAACACACTCTGCAGCTGTCAATGCACTCCGCCATTAGGGTCTCCTCTGGCATTAAGTGTCATTGTTAATGAAAAACACGGAGAGTCTCACCCTGAACACGCACTGGAGAGCTCCGTGCTTAATCAATGAGACGTTGACTGAGGTTTGATGAGCTTAAAGAACATGCACATACGCAGTGTATAAACAATGATGCCCAGACCAATATGAATATTTAGTGTTTCAGTTTCCTGCAGCATAATGAATGCCGAGTCATTTGTGGCACAGATCAAGAGGTAGCATGAGGCCCCCTTGTGCCACGAGAGAAATTGTGAATCTAGTCACTAAAGTAAGCGTGATGAAGACAATAGTCTTTTAGAAAAATTCTACTACATTTAAATAATAAACAATAAACTATGTTCTGACATGCTGCTGCTCAATGGCCTTGACATGTGTCTTTTACAGCCGCTTTGGGGGCTACTGCGACACGAACAACTGGGGGTAATCGAGCAGGAAGCTTTCTTTTGTTCAGTGGAGTCATCGGATTGTAAAGTATTTTTTAGTAATTTTTCATATTGTTTCAATTATTGCACTGTGTTGATAGTTGTTGATAGTTTAATGTTCCTGTCCAATGTTGCATCACCCACCATGACAAATGCCTTGCATGTGAAAACATAGTTGGCAATAAAAGGTTCTGATTCTGATTCTGATGCTTTTAGCGCCCCCTGTGGACAAAAGCGGAAGTGTAGCTGAGCCCCAGAATTCCCTCTCATTTGACCACAGAGGGATCTATCAGGCCTGGTCCTGGTTCTGGTTCTGGTTCTCCCCTGCCCCCTTTCCCTGAGCGGGTGCAGCAATACGGCCTGGGTCTCCACCACGTGGTGTCGGTGTTGTTCCCAGCTAGACCTGACGGGGCAGCGAGGGGAAGCTCTGCTCCTGGCCGGAGTTGAAGCAGCTGCTGCCGGGGGCGGAGCCGTCCACCTCCCGCTGTAGCTCCAACTGCTGCAGGTCTGACAGGTCTGGGTCTGTAACGTCGTGTGCTCGTTGCTTCTGAAGCGGTTTCTTTCTGTGACCCTGCATGATTTAATCTGAGTTAGCACAGAATCCAACCTGGTGGCACACATGGCAAGCACGAGAAGTAACTAAAGAAATAACCTTCTCTCTGATGGTTATCTCAACCCCTCTCAGTTTCTTCATCCCATACAGAGAATGTCTTCAGGGAAACACATTCTCTGTATTTCTATGATCAGGGACAATTTAACGAGCTGATCATTTTGGATCTACTGCTTGTTTTTCAATGGATGCTGTGGTGCAGGCCAGAAGTGCACTAACGCCACCTTCCGGTCAATGAACGCACAGCAGACAACTTTAATTTCGCCTTTTTTCTCTTTTTTTATTTTCGCCGACAGTATTCTGTGTATTTGGAACACACACACGCACACATACACACACACTGATATATATATATATATATATATATATATATATATATATATATATATATATATATATACATTATTTATTATTATAACTAAACAGACTATAATCAGGTATTTGATTCAAATCAAACCAAGAACGAGCTATGAAATAACGTCAGTACCCATTTAAGTTATCCCTAACCTGAAACAAATTAAAACCTTCACATCCGGATTGAAAGAAATATTCCAGTCACACATATAAATACATTTAGATTAGTGCCCAGCTAAATATTGAGTTAGGCTTGGAGTATTACTTACAGTAGCAATGTATGTGGTTAGTGGTTATTAATTTATTCATAAATGTTATTGATGAATTATTCTAGACGTTTTATTATTTAGATTATATTTTTAGATGGATTTATATTGCGGTAAAAGGCATGATTTCCTTGTTCTTTCTTTTCTTGATTGGTAAGGACTCACCAAAGTAATTACATTGTATTCCGAGGAGGACACGTCTGTATTAACTTTAATGTCAATTCATGAGACGATTCATTCAAACCACAAATGTCCTCGCGGTGGCGCGAGAGGGAACATCTCCAAAGTCCTCAGGATTCATTCTCTGGGGACCATAGACGTCTCTCCACAATTTAGTGGCAATCCATCCAACAGTTAATATAATATTTAAGTATGAACAAAAATTGTGGACGTACTGACTTTGCAGCAAGGATTCTGGTGAAATGCCAACTCAATCCATTTAATCTGCTGAATGTCAGGTGAAGATGGTGATTATTTTTAAAACCCCAACTATTGGAGGTGACTTTTCCTTTGAACACACAGGCATCCGGTCTGATAGTAACTAGTCTGACTGTCTATGCTGTCTGAAGACCACGTTATATTGAGGTCACGCTTGGATTCTGAATGAATTAAACTTTCGTTTTGAGTTTTCACCTTTCCATACTAACTGCTTATCCCCTCTCTCTCTCTCTCTCTCTCTCTCTCTCTCTCTCTCTCTCTCTCTCTCTCTCTCTCTCTCTCTCTCTCCTTGCCTGCCCGAGTAGCAGAGCAAATACAACAAACCTGTTTGGCTTGCTGCAACCAGGAAACCAATCAAATAGTCCAACGACAACAGAAAGAGAGAGAGAGAGACTTCAAGAAAGAGAGAAAAGATGAAGCAGAGACATTTCAGCCAATGACAGAGGACATGTTTCCGCTGTGATGGGAGTATAGGTGTCTCCTTTCCGCTGACCCTGACAACGTGGGACTGCTGTGCTGACGAGATGTGCGCATGATGAATACTGGTAAGTGTGCTAGACGGGTGAAGAAAGAATGAACATGAAGAGGGAGTTGTGAGGGTAGACGTTGAAACTGTTTTAGACTTCATTATCAGGGTTGAGTCCTCCCTCAGTTCTCAGTTCACTCATTCTCATTCTGGGCCTCTTGTGTTTTATTTTTGATGTTGTGATGAGTCTTTTTAAACACATGAGTGATATGTTTGTATTTTTCTGAAGGTCTGACTGAAGAGTGAGAGGAGTGGATCTTGTGGATCCCCAGGGCCAACATGCTAAGCTTGGAGGGCATCTTTAGAGATGGCGTTATCAAACATGCCCTCCATTGTTGGATACTGTAATACTGTTGGATTATTATCATATGGATCAAGCATGGATGCTGTTTGCGGAGGCTAAGATGGGTGTTTTTCAGATGAAAATACCGCCTTAAAACTTGAGCCAGAGTGAATAGCTGATTCACATATTCAAAAGAGAGCTCTATTACTTAATGCCACGCCTCTTTAAATAGGGACGGACTGACTTTCAAGGTTTGATTCACATCACTTCACAAGAGCGGAGTGATGGCGGCAGCAGGTTCAGGAGCCTCCCTGAGCCCATCATTGAGTTCCCAGTCCCCCACCAGTGGAGACCTGCGGCTGGTGAACAAGGCCCTCAAAAGACTGGAGAAGCTCCGCGAGCTGTCCACTAATCCCCGGCTGGGCCTGAGGAACAGTCCACCATACCTGCCAGAGCTGCTGTCAGAGACAACAACACTGCTCACACAGGTGTGGGAGCCCTACCGAGGCGCCAGGGAAGCAGGCAGCCAGGTGGCCCGGGGAGATGAGGCCAA
Organism: Liparis tanakae; assembly: GCA_036178185.1. NCBI lineage: Eukaryota > Metazoa > Chordata > Actinopteri > Perciformes > Liparidae > Liparis > Liparis tanakae. The sequence continues at coordinate 6,961,116 of CM070092.1, forward strand.
GTACCTGAGGGTCCACGTCAAAAACCTGGTGGATAAGGCCGACAGAGCGTTGCTGCTGTTTAAAGAGGGGCGGGAGAAGATATTCGAGGAGACATCCAGCTGCAGGTAAGATGGACGCTGACATCTATGCTGACATTGTATATAAATGCATTTCATACATATATATATATATATATATATATATATATATATATATATCATATATATATATATATATATATATAATGCATTTATTTATATTAATTAAATATATACCAATAATGTATATTGCATGTAAATCATTTAAATATTGATCTAATCAAATGTTTAATTCATTCAGTAACGATTACACCCTTTTCCCTCTGACCTTATCTTATAAGTAATTATTCATGTTTGAGTCATTTTCTGTCCAATGTTGTTTCCCATTTTAGGGTAAAACAGCAATCACAAAATAATTAACTTTTTGGATCAGAGAACATTATTTCAGAAACCATTTTAATAATTAATGAATTCTTTCAGTCAAATATCTCTGGGCACCGGCGATGGCATTAACTCAGGAATGCCTGGAGGTAATTTCATAAAGTTTGGCACCAACATCAACCTGGACTTGCAGGTGTCCAATGTGTCCAATGAGACTCAGAGATGAACTGATTTGAATTTGGAGGACAAAGTCCCTGCGACTCATTTCACCATAATTTATTTTCACACTATTTCTAATATGATAAATGTCTGACATTTTGGACGGCAATGAATATAAACTGCTACGTGATTGTTAGGCGGAGGTGTCACAGTTCAGCTCCACACCTTCCTTTATTAGTTGTTTTCATCATGTCTACCAGTTCAACTTATTTTTATATATTTCCAGATCCTGCTTCCTATCTCTTCAGTCCAACATTACATTACGGCCGAGGGCAAGTGAGGGTACCTAAGTAGACGGGGACTAATGAGGGAATGGGCAACAGGTGAGACGGACATGAGGACCAGGTGAAGGGAATGAGGGATTGACGAGGTGGGCGTGGCCAGAGGCAGGTGAGAGAACAGGTGAAGGGAGTTGGACTGACGAGATGAGAAGCATTATCTGGAAATACATGATAATTAGTGAAACGCGCAGACAGAAAGAAAACAACTCATAAACAAAGGTGTGGAGCTGAACTGTGACAGGAGGCATACAACTGCATGTCGGTATAGTTCTAGTTTTTACCTCTAAAGACATTTGACTATCATAATTTGTGATGGGCTTTTTCACTTTATTAAAAGAATAACATATGTATTGATTAATCAACAATTGAAATAATGAAGTATAACACAAAAAACAAAATGTGACCACTAGTTGGAGGACACAGTTGTCTCACTCTTGAAACAATATGTAATCATGTTGCTTTTGTTTATATCCATCTCTGTTTTCTACTTGTTTATGGACAGTTTGAAAGAAAGTATTACTCTGGATAATAATTACTAATAATAATGTGGATTACCCAGAGTAATGAGGAAACATGTTCTGGGAACAGAATGGTTTCTTTGATCACCACAAATAAAATATTCAGTATATTCCTTGCTTCCCAAAAGTCAAATACTTCACTGTGTGCCAGAGAAAGGAAAAAAGACCACATTTAGTACGTTTTCTGTTAGTCTAAAGTGGACATTTTGGAGAAACTTTGGAGTGACTTTTTTATTTGGCGTTTGGGCCGCGTCGGCATCTCCTGTTGAGACTACTAATGACCAAGATGGGGAAAAAAGGTCAAACCTGCATTCTTGTGATGCTAATGTGGAGAAAAGTTGGCAGAAGCAATCTCAGTATGTGAGCAGCCTGGAGCTTAGAAGAGAGAATGTCAGGCTTTGAACAGACTTTCTTTTTCAATCTGCATGTGACTTAACTTCAGGACGATATCTATTTCTTCTTCTTTAGATCAATTGTGACAATTTTACTCTACTGTACCAAAGAGTTTAAACAAATTGTTACAGCCACCATATTTGATCAAAGCTTTTATTTCAACAGGATCTAAAAATGATATATTTAAAGATTTATTGTATCATCTTTCACACAATGGCAGATGGCCTTTCCACCGTAGCCAGGTCTGCATGAGCAGTGCTCTGGCACACATAATGTTGTGTGTGATGTGGCTTACATGCACAACACATTGTGTAAATATCATCTTATTTATTTGTGTAGGAGGTCTTGCTCCAATGTCCTCTTTTCTACTGCTTGTTTTTTCCCACTGACTCACCAAACTGCACGACTTTGTCTATTCCTGAAAACATTGACTGTTGGATGGTAAAAACACATGCTCCTCCATTACTAAGTGAATTTTCTATCACAGGAAGTTAAAAACAGAGGTGAGATATCCGACTGACGGTGTCGGTGACAGTAGAATGTGTTAGAGGCTTAAAGATTTTCCTCTGTGTGACATTGATGGTTTCGACCTCTTCTGACTGGAATTTAACAAAGTGTGCAAACTCGTTCAACCTGCAACTACAACTGTAAGCAGAAGCAACATAAGAAACACACATACATATATTAGTCCATTATGTAATAGATAATAATATGTTATTATTAAAGAAGAAAATTCCAGTCATGTTTTACATTTCATATACAAAAAAATAAACTGGCTATGCCTAGAGGGCTTAATTGTAAGTTTAATTTTGACTGGCAAATATTTGATGAGCATTTCTGTTATATTATATTCAGGGTGTGTTTTTTTTAATGTTAATTTCTTTCAAATAATAATGTTATGTAAACTTGTTTAGCAAACACACACTGATAATAAATCTCAATGGATTTTAGGATGCAGAAATTATTTGATTCTAGAAAATATGAGCATTAATGTTTAAAGTGAGAGTTACTCAGAGATAAAGCTAGTGTCGAAGCTAACATATATATATTTTTAAATGCATAAGAACAATTTATATAATATAAAAATTATATCTATTTAGGGACCCCAGAAGATCCTAGAAAGAGAGTACAGTCAGTACTGATGAAGACTGGTCTGAAGGGGCACACATTGTGATGGTATTTACAGACCATGCAGCCGAGAGCATCCTGTTTGCTAGCTGGACTACCTGATGTGTGTGTTTGATTGTATCTCTTTGTGTTTATAAGAAGAATCAGTAGAGTATAAAATGAATAACAGTTAGATATATGTTCCCCTAAAAAAGGTGGTTTAGAATTTGATCTTGTCTTATTTGTCTTCAATTTCTACACAATGGATGAACCTGATTAGACAAACACGACTTCACCTACACCCAGAGTGCAAGGTGGAGTCTTCACTCCAAGCTAGTGAGACTTTATGCACATACAACTTCAAGAATGTATTTTCTGCAGATGTCCCAGGCCTTTCACACTTGAGATGAGGGTAATCAGTTTGAAGCAAATTCATTACTGGCCCACAAAATGGTTTTATGTTTTTGTATAAGAGATCAAAAGGGCCAGAACATTTTGACACGTCTGAACAAAGTATATCATTTCTTTTGATGTACCCGCGACTGAAAGTCTGCTGTGTTTTTCCTTCTCAGGAAGAACTTGACCAAACTGTCTTTGCTGTTCAGCCACATGCTCTGGGAGCTGAGGGCCATGTTTCCAGGGGGCAGTTTTCAAGGTGACACCTACAAGCTGACTAAGACAGAAGCAAAGGAGTTTTGGATACGTTCATTCGGAAAAAAGTGAGTGTGGGTAATTCATTTGTTGTTGTCGAGTTGTGTGTCCACAGTTTCTCTCTGCTAATAACGTTTTCTCACAGGTGTATCGTGAGGTGGAAAAGTTTCAAAGAGCAGCTGTGGAGTGTACACAACTTTGAGGAAGGGATGGAGTCCATGGCCCTGAAGTCAACCATAGATCTCACCTGTAATGACCACATCACTGTGTTTGAGTTTGACATATTCACTAGACTGTTTCAGGTAAGAGGAAATAAACCCATCAAAAATAATAAACAGATTTTTTAAAGAAAGAGTTTGACATTGTGTACTTTCTTGCCAATAGTTAGAAGAATGGATACCTCTCTCTTATCTGTACACTAAATATGAAACTGCAGCTGGTTAGCTTAGCATAATGCTACTTAGCTACTCTCTCTCTCTCTGTCCAAAGAGAACCAAAATAAAATCCACCTCCAACCCCCATTAAATCTCACAAATTAAAACAGAACACACATGTAAGTGTCAAACAACATGTCTTTGGGAGTTGTGTGCCCCAGAGAAATAGTCCATGAGAGAGGTATCTTCTCATCCACAGCAGCTCTTGGCAAGACAGCGCAAAAGCGTGTTTCCCACGACGGTGAACTATTCCTTTAATGATGAAACATCATGAACATCCTGAGTCTGCTCTCATTTTAGCCCTGGAGGTCACTCATAAGGAACTGGAACCAGCTCGCAGTGACTCATCCAGGCTACATGGCCTTCCTCACCTATGATCAGGTCATAGCTCGTCTGGAACGCTACCTGCACAGACCTGGCAGGTGAAGACGAGCACAGCAACAAACCCTGACTCATGCACTTACTAGAGAAAATGATAAATGTCACACACATTTCAAACCTCATCCACTATGGAGGATGTTGAGTGCCCGATTAATCTCATTTGAAAGAAATGAGGTCCATGAAGCAACATAGAAACACAGAACTACATCTTTAACTACCTGGCTATTCGTTATGGAACAGTTTAAAAATGGGTCAGGTGGAAGAGGCTATTTGTTAGTGGTATAAATACCATGTATTTATTTTTAGTTTTTGTCATATATTTCATAGCACATCAAACTCAGCAGATCATGAAAGTATAGGCACGGCCCATACTGGAGCATCTTTACTACAGCTGTTTTAAGAATATGGGGAATTATATTTGAATTAATTAATCAAATACAGAAAATACCAAACTAAGTGCAGCCCAAAAAACTAATAGACACCAACAATCTAAATAATGTTGAAGTGCCTTATCTGTTTAATGTCTATGTAAACATGTGTGATTCATAATCTATTTCTCTCCTAGCTATATCTTTCGCCTAAGCTGCACAAGAATGGGCCAGTGGGCGATTGGCCACGTGACCAGTCAAGGTGGCATCATCCAAACCATCCCCCAGAATACACCTCTCTACCAGGCACTCATTCAGGGCTTCAAGGAATGCTGGTCAGGGCAAACACACCCGTCTGTCTGCTTCGTTGTTATCGTTGTTTGTGTGTTCTCTCTAAGTGCTGTGTGCTCCTGTGTCTGCAGCTACCTGTACCCAGATGGCCGCGATGTTAACCCCGACCTGACCAGCTTGTATGAACCGGCCCAGAGGGGCAAAGTCAAAGTTACAGAGGTTAGTGAATGCTCTTCATGCCTCCTTTTACATTACATTACATGTCCTTTAGCAGACGCTTTTATGCAAAGCGACTTACAATAAGTGCATTCAACCTAGAGTACAAACTAAGAACAACAAGAATACAGAAAGTAATATTTCCTCAACATAGTCAAACTACAAAAGTACCACAATAAGAGCTATTTAAGAGCCACTGAAATCTGTCTTTTAATCCAGATATAGAAGGAAAAGGTGTGTCTTCAGTTTCCGGCGGAAGCTGTAGAGACTTTCTACTCCTTTACAATTATTCATACAACAAATGGGATCCTGAGGCTTTACCAAGTGAAACCATAAATCATATTCAGAATTGTTCTCTTATCGTTTTCTCTGTCTTGTTTCTCTTGTCCACCCGCCCACACCGCCCCCCCGACAGGAGCAGTATGAGCTGTACTGTGACATAGGCAGCACCTTCCAGCTGTGTAAGATCTGTGCAGAGAGGGATAAAGACACTCGTATTCAGCCCTGTGGGCATCTCCTGTGCCAACCCTGCCTCACAGGCTGGCAGGTATGAACTCACACCCACCTACTCCTTACAGCTGTACTGTGTTTCAAAACACCAGCTCGTCTCCAGCCCCCTGCGCTTATTACTGGCATGATAAGCCGCGGCAGATTGTTTCTGTAACTGTTTTGTGTTTTCAGTAGAGGGAAACTGTCACGGTTGACTAAACTAGATTTATTTTTGTATTTGAATGTGGTTTGGCGTTTATGTAAAAAATATATGCACATGTTTAACAAAGGGTGTGGGTGACATTCACATGCTTTCTTATATATAAGATAACACTCACAAATTAATCACGTGAATGATTTAATCATTTTAAACCATAAACTTAAATTTCTCAGTATCTCCGAGTAGATTGTCTCATTAAAATGGAAAAACTTTCCTCAATAAAAAAAACCTAAACTAACTAACTCTTAAAAACACCAATTACCCAAGCTAATTATATAAGGCAATTTCCATGTTATCCACATAATTATATTTAGTTTACGTTGAATTGTTACACTTTATGTGGAACTATAACACAAATAAGAGCAGTTATATATCCATCTTACTGTTGAATCAACTGTCAGCCTTGTTGACACAAGACAATATTTAAAAAAACATTCATACACATGTGCTGTTGAATTGTGTCACCTAGGCCACAACAATACCTGTGTAATGTGGACAAGCACAACGCTCGGTTCAATGGTTTTGAGCTTTTGCAAAGGTGCAGAGCGGCGTGTTCTGACATTTCGCTGATGACTTCCTGTGTAAGACAAGCTCACATCCTTCCCTGCATCGGTTACATTCACTTTGTTCACGATCGTGGGTGTGTGTGTGTGTGTGTGTGTGTGTGTGTGTGTGTGTGTGTGTGTCTGAAATACTGACAGCAGAAGAATATGTAACCCGCTTTGTGGACGTCAGACCACAATGGAAAAGTTGTAAGTTAGTCTTGCAGACTTCCTCATCAACAGCAAGTGCATCAGACGATACAACGACCTTTACTGGCACTCTGAAATAAATCACCATTTTAAAGGTATCACATTTGCAGCTGAATCCCTAAAAAATACTAAAGTTCAGTTATAAGATGAACAAAGCATTGAGGGAAAGTTAAAGAGTTTGAAATAATAGTTGTCTCGATTACAGGTATATCAGTCGGACAAACTGCAATTAAATAAAAGTAGACATGTGTAAAGAGGTTCGCTGGTCACAGGAATACAATAATGATGACAATAATAATATAAGTAAAATGTGACAACATTGCATATTTATGTGGTTTATATGCACAGAAAACAACAATCTACAGAGTCTGTTGCACCTTTTATCTTCCACCTCCTTTATCTTTTTTTTTCGACAAACTGGTCCCTTTATTCTTTGAAGACAAGTCCAAGATATTCCACCACACTTCAAAGGACACAATGGACTCCACATTCATTTAGTGTTTCCATTACTCTGCCTGTCGTTGATAACTATCTAGCAGAAGTCAGCTGACCACACCTGCCCGTACTGTCGCTGCGACATCAGAGGAACGGAGTCCATCCTCGTCGAGCCTTACCGGTCAGGCAGCGGGAAGCGGGAGGAAGAGGGGGATGAGAATGAAGAGGAGGACGACCATGAGGACATTGAACTGATAGTAAAAGAAATGGCTGCCATGAGGAAGGTGTGTGTGTGTTAATACATTTCTGTATGTGATCATCTGTTTAGTTTAGCTGCAGCCATGCTTATCTATCAGTTGGAAAACCACTTTGGTCCAGAGTAAATAGGCTCAACACCTATTGAATATTTTGTTGTATGAAAGTATTGGATACCTTCATCCCTCCTTAGTGGCTGATGGCTGTGTTTGTGACAACTTTCCTCTCTTCAGCAGGCGGACGGTGGCAATGCAGCACGTAGAAGACACAAAAACAGACATAAATGAAAAGGTAAGACGCAGTTGAAAGCAGAGCAGTAAAGAGGAAATGTGTTTTGTGTCTACAGATGTTCTAGAAACCTTTAGGAGACTCATTTTAAGCGTGATGCAACAACTCTACATCGTGACTCTGTCCACAGAGCTAAAGATCTTGACACTTTAGCTTTATTTATAGTCTCCTGGTCAATTAAATATATCTACACGTTTCCACTAAGTTAAATACCAGATTAACTGCACAAAGATTCAACGTGCAGATTGAACTGATGACACAATTAGTTTTGTGATTGTTGTATATATATAGGTTGTATCTTTAGCTGCTCATGGCTTTATACATATTTAATTATTTATTTATATCCATACATAAAAGCTTATTAATAAAAATGATATTGTAAAAAGGGAACATTTAACCTTGGACCGTGTTAATAAACCATAGATTTAATTTAACAGCTAGATACAACAATTACAATTATTTGTATGTTTGCAGTGTTCATCAGTAAAGATTATAATGCTACATACATATAAAGGAGTTTATTAAGTTAATATGTTTCCATTTGATGTTTTAAGCAGCACTGAATTAATCACAGAAGCAAGGAGTGTTGACAGTAAATGATGGCATTAAATAGCCTTATATCCTGAAATGTGCACATAGCGTTGAAACGTAAATAAAAGAGATTATTCTACACTACGCAGATTATGTTATTCTAAAAGTGTAAGCAGATTATAGGGTGGTTCCAAAATGGTTTCTGTTGAAAGAATAAAAAGAACAAACATGTAAAGCCTCCCCAGATTCAGAAATTGATACCATACTGGGAACACTTGTCACAAAATTATTATTATTATTTAAATAATATTCTAAAAAAATTTTTTAACTGCTTGTTCCTTTCATGTGGTTCTTTTATGCAAATACATCTTTTGTTTCCTCGCAGAAATCTGTCGATATTTTCCCGTGCGTGACATGTTTTATGCTTTCTGAACGAATCTTGCTAACCTGACTCCATAATTCTGTTATTACATTGTTCCCAAATTAATCCTATTCATCGACTTTTTCACAGCAGACATTTTGACAAGAAATAATATTTAATGACATGAACAATGGCTTCGTTCTAGAAATGATTGCAATGCAACGCAGCAATTAATATATGATTAGTGCCCCTTTTTGTTTGTCAGGTCCCCAAGTTTGCTGCGGAGATAATTAGATTCAACTTTAGTTTCACTCCCGATGTTCTACCCTCATGTCACACCCGCCATGCAATGGCTTTGACGCCACTTATGTAAGCATTCAGGTTTTCTATGCAAGAATTCTCAATTTCCAGTAAGAAGTTAATTGGAAACTCATAATCTAATACTAGTCTCATGCTATGATTCTTTTGTTTACATGTCATTTAAGAATGAAACCATTTTAGAATGATCGCTGTTTGTGTCCATGTAGGTGGACCAGCGGGGCTCGGATGTCCCAGTCAAACAGACGGAGACATAAAGAGAGGGAGGAGTGAAGAGCAGAGCTCAGAGAAGACAACCGTGACCCGGCAGACATGACGGGAACAATGTTGTCCTGATAGAAAAGAAACTTCCACAAAATAAAGACTTTTTTAACTAAAGGGAGAAATACTTATACTTACTAACATATCCTAACAATCCAGAAATCAGCCCTGGTTGGATATAAGAATATGTTCCGGTGTCATGTTTAACGGTAACTGGCGGTGTGTGTCAACCACACCGCTGAAGTTGTGATGCTGTGACTGAGAGGAAGTAGAAAACAGCCTCCTACTGTTCAATAATCACACTGCCATTACCTCCACAGCAGGTTCAGTCTTCTATCTTTATAATTAAAGTGTTTTCTGATCCTCCGTGCAATAATCAAAATTAATTAAGGGCTCGATATTTGAAAACGTAATATGATATGAACAAACAAAGGGGGACAATTACATATTCAAATCTAATATATAAATAATAAACCTCATCATTCAACCAATACCTCAAGTTTATTCTTACGAATAAGTTATGTGAGTAAATAAATGGCTCTGTAACTACAAAAAAACGTCTTATATAGTAAGAAAATGTAATAAAACTGTAACTGACATGTATACTTAAACTTATATAGTTTTATTTGGTGTGTTTTTTTCTCTCACATTATGGGCATGATCAGACAAATGAAAAGTGAATATGTACCAAATAGTTTTATTTAGTTGTCTTCATTCTGGCAAATGTTCATTTTGGATACATGAGCGAGAGAAACTTCAGAGGAGAAAGACTAAGTAAGTAAAAGAAAAAAAGGAATGAGGGGAGCCAGTGGATAAAGACTTCTTCAGGGGTTGTCCTTCAGGGTGTTTTGAATCCAGTACATGAACTCGCACACTTTGACGTACACTCCGGGGTAGTTGGGCAGGGCACATCCCTGCCCCCATGACACCAGGCCGTGGACCTCTCCCGAACACACCAAAGGGCTGCCGGAGTCACCCTGACAAAGTGTGAGCATGCGATTAATTCTTCCACACACACAATTCTGTTAATCCAGTTATTGTTCAGAAGCATCTGTTGTGAAACTCACATTGCAGACATCTCTGCCTCCATCCATGTATCCGGCACACACCATCCTGGGAGAGATCATATCCGGATAGACCTTCATACAGTCCTGTTCATCCATGATGGGCACATCCAAGCACTGCAGACGGGCGGGAAGGTTCACTAACAGGCAGAACAGAGATAGTGGTGAAAACATAATATGGTTGTATTAAAACATGTCACCCAGTGCAACGGTGTGTTTCAGTGATTTAATTGATGGACACCAATTACACAACAAGTAACATCAGAATCTGGCTACACAGGAAAGACTTTTGTTTGGAGGTTCAATTCACTGCTGGGTTTTGTTGATAATATAAAATATAGACCACCAGACTTTCCCCGCTAAATATGTTATTTGTTTATTTAAATGTGTAATTTGAAAGAAGTCAACTTTGACAGCCCCTAGTGGAAGCCTCGAATCCTTCCCCTCGCTTGGGCTCTAGAATTAATGGTTTGAAAGCCACGTTCAAGGATTGTATAATTTTGCCATGAATGAAAATAAGATAAAATATGATTATACACCTTAAATTCTACACATAATAGCATTAGGGATGTTGTTGAAAACATCATAATCAACCCACCCTCGCCATCCATGGCAGTGTTGCCCCAGCCAGACACAGAGCAGGGGAGCCCCCCCTTCGGGCACCCTGTGGGCAATGAGATGGGAGCGACCGCTGCGGTCACCTCCACTGGGTGGTAGAGTTGGATCAACATGATGTCGAAATCCAGAGTCTGGTAGTCATAACTGCCCATGGAGAAAAATGAAAAATCAGACCGGAGCTGTTTCTCCACACTGAATACATGAATCAGACAAGAATAAAATTGTGCAATGGATTTTTCAATTTTCACTCACCTCGGGTGCCAAATGATGTTTTGGGTCTTCATGAGCTGCTCTGTGCCCTCAAACACTCGCACATCATGTTCCCCCAGTATGATCTGCATCGCATAGGGGCTGAGAGAGGAAGTGGAATATTCCGATGAGAATGCGAAAGAAGACAAATATTTCACTTTTTGTTTTTTTATATATGTCTCCATCTCAAAGGGGTGGAATGCATTAAAATCAAGTGAGATACAGTGGCAAACCCAACATGGCAACGAGAGGATGACGCAAATAAGACGTGAAAGTCATATTTTCTCCATTGATGCATACTTACTTGTACCAACAGTGAGCAACAGAGAGCACCCACTGCTTGTTGATGAGCACGCCGCCACAGAAGTGGTAACCGTAGTTGAGGGACGCCATGAATGGCCGAGAGTGAGGTTCACACTCCTGCCCGCCAATGATCCGGCCATCTTCACGGGGAACTGCCGCTGCCGAGCGCACAAACAGAGAAAGAGACACAACTGTGTTAAAGTCACCGTTAACCGCAACTTTCCATCCCATTTGGGAAATTGCTGATGTTACAGTACACATGTATGGCTTTGTGTGTGAGAGTGTGTGTGTGTGTGTGTGTGTGTGTGTGTGTGTGTGTGTGTGTGTGTGTGTGTGTGTGTGTGTGTATCTCTGTCTTTACCAGCAGCTCCAATCATCAGCAGCAGAGCCAGCAGTGTCATGGTGTCAGGTGAAAGATCAGAAGACACCTGGACACATCCTGGCTCACATTTATAGCCCACCAGCCTCGCTGTGCTCGTCCCCACTGCCCTCTTTACCCCCGTCCTCATCTCCTCCCTCTTTCCTCCCAATGTTGGCACTACATTCCTATTTTTGTGGACGGCATGTTCTGACCTATCGTAGCACCCTCTTGATTTAATGTTATCAGTGTACCTTATTTATAATAAATATAGACCAAGGTCTCAACACATGTATATTTCTCTAATGTGTCACTAATTGTTGGCAGGCTGCAACAGCAAACCCCAAAATATGTTATATAACCTTATTTTAGGTTTAGGCCAGTTAAACCATTTTTTAAAAATAAAATTACCAAGAGACTCCACGGCAAATATATTATGAATAGTAATTTGATTAAATAAAAAAAGTTCTGTTTTCTGGTTCGCTTTGGGTTCCACACTCAAAAAAATGAAATGTAGGATTTACTTAATAAAATCCTCGTAGCAATTTGCACTAACTAAGTAACTTTTACTGTTGAAGGATTGAGTAAATCCTACTAGACAGGGTTAAGTATAACTTACTTAATTTTAGACTAAATAACCATGAAAATACTAAGTAACTGTTACTTAATTATGCTTAAACATAAGTAATATTTATTTAGCTAATTAAGTAAAGTTTACTTAACTTTTTCACAAACAGGAATTTCAATGTTATGAAATTATTAAGTAAACTATCATTTAGAGCCAAGTAGATTTTATTATACTTTTTCATTTGCAATTACTTAATTGTATGATATTACATTACTTATTATAATTATGTATATGTTCTTAATACTCTATTGATGAATGTTAATTGTTATACATCACAAATCACAGCCACAATGCAATTCAAATCCTTTATTTTGTCAACAAATAAAACATTACATTTTATAAAAACTCTTGTTTTTCTTAACAAAAAATTCAGTGTCGAGAAGTTCACACTTAGGATTCACACTTGTTTAATACAATGCTGGAGGGTAAGCAAGGATCATGGCGTAAACAAGCCCCATAAGCAACATGCAAGCTTTGGCAGTACTTGTCAAGGCGGGATTTAGGGTGGACCCAAACGCACGACTCAGGAGACAGAAAATGCTGATAAAGATGCTTCACTTAAGTAGTGTCAGGAACGAAACAGAACAAATCAATGAGTGGACCGTGGACCGCTCAAGGGCTTGGTCTGAGAACACAAGACGATCTGGCAGAGCACAAGTGGAAGTGAGGGAGCTAAATAGTGAGGGACTAATGAGGGGATGGGCTGCAGGTGAGAAGGGCGTGAGGACCAGGTGAAGGGAATGAGGGACTAAGGAGGGAGTGATCGGAGTGCTGGAGTGAATGCAGATTGCACGGATCGATTGATTCAAACGCGATAGTCGTTTTGATTAGGGCTGTCAGTGTTAACGCGTTAATCTATGCGATTAATTTGTCCGCGTTAACGCACTAAAATATTTTAACGCAATTAACGCAACTTTGTTTATTTCCGGTGTTCGTTGATGTTTTTGCACTTTTCTGAGTGTCAAGCCACGGCAGTGTGTCTCACACGGTTTCCGTTTTTAAAACTATGAGTTTTCCGCGAAAATACCGAGCAGAAATGAGTTTAAACTCGTGGATTAATAAATCGGGTTTCCTCCTGCACTCCTTCCTCTCGTCTGCTCCGCTCCACAGGCACACAGAGGGGCGACGTGTCGGTGACGTGGCACGGAAAGAACTCGTCACACGAAACCCTTCACCGTGATTTGTCAATCCGTTTGTCTGTCAACATTTTGCGGAAAAAACCCCCAATGAACACTCAGTAAATCACAAAGGACCCGCCCACCTTCCAGGTGAGGCTCATTAGCAGCCTGTCAGTCAGAGAAGACAGAACACGAGGAGGACAAGGAGACTCATATAGAGATGAGATTGTTCTGGAATGTTTGATGTAGAACACGTGGGGTTGTGTGTCATATGCAAAAGGCTTTAAAAGGTGAATTAAAATATTTTTGTAAAATGTATAAAATGCCCCCAGCCTCCAGAGTGACACATGTGAATGCGAGTCAGTTTCCTATAGGCCACTGGTTCTGCTGCTGTAAAGATGACAGGACCAATGTGTCTCTAATGCACCTTGTTTTACTAATCTGATGTTTCACTGAAGAAACAATTTATCATACACAATATTAAATACCTGGCTGGCCCTTTATAGGTTCGGAGCCTCTCTGAAACACAGCTCTGTGTGAAGTTACTATCAATCAAGTGTTTAAAATACACACTGTCTGAAGTGATTACTGCTTCATTTAGAAGATTTAGTCTTTAGAAGAAAAAAAAACAATATTTGCGATTAATCGCAATTAATGAATTTCAAAATGTGCGATTAGTTAATTTTTTTTAATCGATTGACAGCCCTAGTTTTGATTAATTAAAATGTACTTACCTTTTTCAGTTTATGTTCAGTTATTATATAACATGTAAACAGTATGAGAAATTGGGGAGTAACATTTACTCTTCCTGCAGAGTTAATTCATTGTATGTTTTGATTAATTAAAATGTACTTACCTTTTTCAGTTTATGTTCAGTTATTATAAAACATGTAAACAGTATGAGAAATTGGGGAGTAACATTTACTCTTCCCGCAGAGTTAATTTATTGTATGTTTTGATTAATTAAAATGTACTTACCTTTTTCAGTTTATTTTCAGTTATTATAAAACATGTAAACAGTATGAGAAATTGGGGAGTAACATTTACTCTTCCCGCAGAGTTAATTTATTGTATGATTAAAATGTGTAACTTTTACTTAATAAAGTCTAGTAATCAGTGAATTGTATTAATATAATGTAGAATATAAACCAATTAATTAAGTAGAATTTACAACACCACCAAATCATTTTTTTGAGTGCACTTGAACAAAAGCCAAGAGAGGTGAGAAAGAGATCATCTGTCGTCTCTGAAGCAGAACACTATAATATTGTATTTTTCTCTTTCTGTGTCAGACAGCAATCAAAAGCCTTTAAGCTCTAACGAGGGCCAAATGAACAATGATCTGTTATTGTAATCAACCTATGTATTAACGTGATATGGCTGTTAACAATAATGTATTGAGGTGTCAGATAAAAGTTCCACGTGTCACTCGTTGAAATAATAGGCACATTTATTTAGGTGACAGGTGCAGACAATGTTGACTATAGTTTCACCTTGGCCAGAAATATGCAAGACGGGGCTCACTTATCAACTGAAAGGATACACCTGGCACATGAGAAGATAAGGTGTTATTTTAGGGCAGAGATTAGGGCGCTAGATTCGGGGGTGGGTGCACATTGGGTGGAGGTGAGGAGGAGGGGAAGCATGGAAAGACACAGAGGAGTATATAATCAGGTATAAATGCAGTGGTTGACTCACGACCAGTCCAGTGTGGTCATAAGAAGGTCGAGTCAGCCACAAGATGATTGGCCTGATTATTGTCACGCTCCTCGGAGCCGCAGGTCAAGCACACCGGCAGCATGTACAACCATGTTAGGGTAAAAGAAAAAAAAACGGTAACTATTGTAAATATGACACATGTTCTCTTTCTTTGACACCACAGCTGCAGCCCCTACGGATGACAGGATCGTGGGCGGCTACGATTGTGAAGCCCACTCTAAACCCTGGCAGGTGTCTCTCAATGTCGGCTACCACTTTTGCGGCGGCTCCCTCATCAACGACCGGTGGATCGCCTCTGCTGCGCACTGCTGGCAAAAGTGTGTACTCTACATGATTGAATGTTTTTGTGCGGATTCATTTGAGAGGATTATGACAAAAATGTCGTCGTTCGTCTCCATTTCAGCCCCTTTGCACAGATTGCCATCTTGGGTGACAACCACATCTGGATGAACGAGGGCACGGAGCAGTACATGTCAGTGGACGCCATCTACTGGCACGAGAGTTACGACTACCAAACCCTGGACCACGACATCATGCTGATGAAGCTGGCGCACCCCGTCACCCTGACCCAGTACGTGAAGCCTGTCGCCCTGCCCAAGGCCTGCCCCGCACCTGGGGACATGTGCACAGTGTCCGGATGGGGAAACATCTACACTGATTCAGGTGAGGCAGCACCAAATGGTCACATTAAAAGTCAATTAAAAGACGATAATAATAGTGATTTTAACAATCAAGACAGAGTAATTATTTCTTTAGACAAACAAACCCAGTTGTTAAAACCAAATAGCTGCTACATTGCAAAAATTAAAATCTAAGTAAAATGAAATATCTCAAATTAAGGCAATCTATGCTTGTTTTTTGACTGACAAGATATTTCTTCTTACAAGGCAGTTTTAATGTTGGAGCATTTCACTTGTTTTAAGAAATCTTGGCAAGTCAAATGTTCCTGTTCTGTTGGCAGATAAATTGGCTTATTTCAAGTAATATTCCCTCATTTTATTACTTTTTTTCCTTGTTTTTTGAGGCTGAATTTTTGCAGTGTAAAAGTTGTTGGTGACCGCCACAGTGGTTTGATATTCAATGTTAATGTTGCCGACTTGACGTAAACATATGGACACACCAATCTCTCTTAATCTTTCTTTCTTGTTGTCATCTGTTAGTGTTCAACCCGTTTTACCTTCAGTGTGTGGACGTCCCCATTCTGTCGAACAAGGACTGCAATGCTTCCTACCCCGGCATGATCACTGACCGCATGGTGTGCGCTGGATACCTGGAGGGAGGCAAGGATGCTTGTCAGGTATTTCCACACAGTTACACAGAAATATAAATATGTTCCATGGGATGAAATGATGGAAGGAATAAACTCTTCTCTCTCCCCTGCTCAGGGCGACTCTGGCGGTCCTCTGGTGTGTAATGGGGAACTGCAGGGCATTGTCTCCTGGGGCCAGGGCTGTGCTCAACCCAACTACCCGGGTGTTTACACCAAAGTCTGCTCACTGATGCCCTGGATCGACGATATTCTCTCCAGATACACCTAGGCTGTGATGTCCCACCACAGAGCTGCGAGAGAGAGGGACAACCAGAGGGAGATTGAAACTGAAAGAGTCAGGAGGTCGTGTCAAAAAGAAAAGCGGCGGGAGAGAAGCTCAGAGGCACAATGACCGTGGTGTGTGTGTGTGTGTGTGTGTGTGTGGGACACACAATCAGGACACAATCAATAAAATCTACACTGTTGTAATGCATCTGTGTGTACATTATTGTTGACAATACTGAAGGATTTGATCCCAATGCAATAATAGTAGCGAGTACTTTATTTTAAGTCAGCGGTGACATTTCCACCAAAACAAATATAGACCACAGCTGCAGCTAATGGCAGTTGACTTTAAAAGGTCACACAGTGGCATCAGCCTGTGAGCAAATCCAACATATTCGCTTTGAATTAGCCTTTTCTTGACCCACATCAACAAACAATCAATCCGGGAGATTCTCATCAAAATAAGACACACAAACTGTTGCTTTTCATGTGACCAAGTAAACGGAGCATCGCTGTTTAGCATTCAAAAACAGCATCAATAGGATTGATACGGTTTTGTTTGTTTGAGGGCACTGCTCTCATTCAGATTGTCTATCTCCTGAGTGCAGAATGCTTTAAAAAGCTGGAGGGAAGGGTTAAGATTTTGCAAAACCCCATTTATCAATGTCAGAATCCAACAATAATCTAAAAAAGGATTTAGACTTCCATTGAATTGTGTTAAATTAGTTTCATTTTCAACTGATAACTTGGTCTTGAGTCTTTTCTTTACCGAAAATCTGGTGGCAGAGAAATAAAAGAAACATAAATTATGTTTTCTCAGCAGGTCTTTTCATAGTTGTGTGGTTCGAAAGAGTCTGTAGATGACTCACACTCTGTTCTTTTAGTTTAAAGTGATGGAGCTTTGGTAATCATTCTGTGAGGTTCACTAAAAATGTGGAAGAAAAGAAGTTTCATTATTTTTTAAGTCACTTGAGCAAAGGAACAAAGAGGACCCGATGCCACACACGCTTGAAGTCGCACACTTTTGATTGATCATCTGATGCAAAAAGAAAAGATCTATCACCATCATTCAGATAAACAATGATGCGCCGAAAACTGAAATTATTTTGACTGTTTCTTTTCAGAGAAAAGGAATGCCATGCTTACCATAATTGCCTTGTTTTTTTGTCCATGAACGTTTATTTGAAGCTGTTGGTTCACAATCAGCAATCAGTTATGTCGAAAGTGACGGCACACATCTTGTTTGACTCTTTTGCAGCAAGCAATAGAATACAATATCCCCCATCTGCTCTTCACCTACAGCAATGTGGAGGATCCATCATCATCATCATCATCATCATCATCATCATCATCATCATCATCATCATCATCATCATCATCATCATCATCATCATCATCATCATCATCAGCACAGTAAAACAAAGATACAGAAAGAGATGAGGTGATGAACTGGAATATGACACATTAGTAAATCAAATCTAAAAACAATGTTGAACGTCCATGCATAATAAAAGTATTCCTACTACTAATAGAGTTAAATCAAATTCTTAATTAAACACCAACACCACATACACCTCTGCTGGTACTGTATCGTGCAAACTGTAGTCCACAGCTGCATTACATATACATGAATATGTTTTTTTTATTTTTAGCCATATTTGTGAGGTAAACTGCCAATCCATAATACCCGATATAAAGAAATCTGTTAGCAACAATTAATGCGAAGGGAATTCCATGTACATTCAGCTACTATTAGGAATATGTGTTTATCATGTCAATTTAAACCTGATAGCATAGTGCAGTGCTTTGGTGGAACTGGGAAGTCAGCCAATTAAAATAAAATAAAATGTTATTGTAAGTAGCTTTGGATAAAAGTGTCTGCTAAATGACATGTAATGTAATGTACCACACACACACACACACACACACACACACACACACACACACACACACACACACACACACACAAAACTGCCGCGATTTCTGTGAATTATTTTACTTTAAATCTTTTGTTGGCCATATTGTTCAGTACAACAGATGGAACAATAGAAGCAGATGATTGTGAACTTCTTGACTGAACTTGCTTGCTTGGATCACTCAGCTGGCCACCGGAGACACCCTGAGAGAGAGAGAGAGAGAGAGAGAGAGAGAGAGAGAGAGAGAGAGAGAGAGAGAGAAAGCAGAGTGTGTGAAACGACTTATACAAGTTTGATAGAAGCCAACAAGTCATAACAAGTATTTCATACAGTCATCGCTGTATTTCTGTGTGAACATCTCAATTACACACCTGGCAGGAGTCCTTGCCTCCCTCCAGGTATCCAGCGCAGAACATGGCGTCGGTGATCATGCCGGGGTAGGCGTTGTCCCAGTCCTTCTCGGACAGGATGGGGATGTTCAGGCACTGCAGCTTGTTACCGTCAGCAGCTACAATGTGTAAAAAAGAGTATGGTTGGTAAAGAAAAATAAAAGTGGCCCAGGAACATTCTGTTACTCCTAGCTAGTTGTCACTTACAGGAGCTCATGGTGTTTCCCCAGCCAGTGACTTTGCACATGGTGCCAGCGGGGGCACAGCTGGAGGGCAGAGCCACGACCTTCACGTACTGGTTGAGGACGGCGGGCTGGCTCAGCTTGATCAGCATGATGTCATTGTTGATGTTGTAGGAGCTGTAGTTGGAGTGACGGATGACACGGGAGGAGCGGATGAACTGCTCGTTTCCCTCGGTGACCTTGATGTTGTGCTCTCCGAGACGCACCTCCACGCGGCTGGGAACGATTGAAATATGGGCCATTAGTGATGAAACACAAAAAATGAATCCTACATTAATCTGAATTACCCAAAGTAAATCAGACTTTCAACCTTGAAAATTAGAGGAATATTGTCACACTGCGGTGAGGTTGTTGGGTTGTGTTATGTTGCTGCGTGTTGTTGTTCTGTCATTTCCTGTTTTATTTTGAAATAGTAACTCTCCTCTCGTTTCAGATCACTTGCCCTTCCTCATGTGTCACCGGTCTGATTGTCTCCCCTGATCCTTGATTGTTTTCACCTGTTCCCCATTACCCTCATGTGCTTATAGTCTGCGTCTTCCCTCTGTTCTGTGCCAGTGTGTTTTTTTCCGTCTATCAGATCATGCCATCACTCTAGCTTTGCCGCGTCAACTACGTCTTGTAAACCAAGCCTTTGTTTATTTGTTTCAATGGATTCCTCCTGGAGAGCGATTATGATTTTGTAAGTTTTTGTAGCGTGGATTTAGTTTATTAGATACGTTTTTAGTTGGTCTTTTTTCAAATAAACAGACCGTTATCCCTGGTACCCCCTGCGCCTGTGTCCTGTTCTCTGCCTGGGTGTGACAAATATGATGGTTTTTTTTTTCAATCAATTTAACATCAGATGAAGTATTACAAACATTAGAGTCGGATATCTAACTGGATTAACTGTTGATGTCACACATGATCAACCATATTTCCTATTTATTTGTGTAAGTAAACCTTACTGCACTGTTACATGTTTATTAGAATTCATGAAAATCATTTTCACTCCAAACTATTGCATGCAACATGATATATTGTTTGTCAAAATACTGTTTCTCTAGATATCTGAAGAGCTCATTGCCTTGTTTATACTGTCATGAAGAGCAGTATTTTATATCCTGTTGTTTCAAGTATGATCATGAGCATTTCATATAGTAGGACAACATGAGCAAACAATGAGAGACACATCATTTACATTTGAAGATGTAAGACTTTATTTACGCAGATGGAAAATGACTGCACATTGTTCATAACTCAACAACAATAATGGAGTTAGAATGATGGAAGAAAGGCAGTAGAGTAAGAGGGAGATCACAGGGTCACACTCAGTAGCTGGCCATGGTTTCCAACAGCCAGCTGTTGAAGAGGCAGACCTGTGAGTGGAGACAGAAGGTTTGTTACCATAGACAGCCAGTAGCAAATGTGTTTAATTTGACGGGGCATGTGAACTTTATATTTCATGGAGATATTTTATGTTTACCTTGGCGTAGACACCGGGTTGGCCTTGCTCAGCACATCCGAAGCCCCAGGACACAACACCCTGCAGCTCACCGTTGCACACGAAGGGTCCACCGGAGTCACCCTGAGAGAGAGAGAGAGAGAGAGAGAGAGAGAGAGAGAGAGAGAGAGAGAGAGAGAGAGAGAGAGAGAGCATGTATGTGAAGACGATTTCAAATAGTCTAGATGTGTAACTGAGAAGCACTTTTCTAGGACAAAGAGCCCTGCTGAGTCCTCTTGTTACACACCTGGCAGGAGTCCTTGCCTCCCTCCAGGTATCCAGCGCAGAACATGGCGCTGGTGATCATGCCGGGGTAGGCGTTGTCACAGTCCTTCTCGGACAGGATGGGGATGTTCAGGCACTGCAGCTTGTTACTGTCAGCGGCTGGAGATGAAAGGAGAAAGAAAAAAGTGAGACTGGAGCTTCCCTGCAGTACACACATACATGGTGGAGGCACGGCGCAGGAGTTGTCACTTACAGGAGCTCATGGTGTGTCCCCAGCCAGTGACTTTGCACATGGTGCCAGCGGGGGCACATCTGGAGGGCAGAGCCACGACCTTCACGTACTGGTTGAGGACGGCGGGCTGGCTCAGCTTGATCAGCATGATGTCATTGTTGATGTTGTAGGAGCTGTAGTTGGGGTGACGGATGACACGGGAGGAGCGGATGAACTGCTCGCTTCTCTCGGTGACCTTGATGTTGTGCTCTCCGAGACGCACCTCCACACGGCTGGGAACGATTGAAATACGAGCCATTAGTGATGAAACACAAGAAATGAATGCTGCATTTTAAATGTTACCCCTCAGGAAAGTAAATCAGACCTCCAACCCTAAAGAAATATGAGGAACGTGCTTACGACTTGTAGCAGTGAGCAGCAGACACCACCCAGTCGGCGCTGACCAGGGAGCCTCCACAGAAGTGGTAGCCAGAGTTCAGAGACACCTGATGGGCCTGGGTGTGGGGCGTGCACTCATAGCCTCCGACAATCTTGTCCTCCTCCAGGGCAACTGAAAACACACAGGAGGTCAAATAGTCAGCGACCAAGTTCTGCTTTTCTTTTGTCTATTTAGTCATCAGAACACAAGCAGAAAGACAAGCTTACAAGCAGCTCCGATGAGCAGAACGAAGACAAGAGACATCATGGTTGCTGTGTGATCTTGTGGATGACAGACTTCACCTGCAGTCCTGGTTTATATGGATCATATTCCTGGTTCAACACACCCCCCAAGGTCATTTTTCACCAATCGGGTCAAACGTGTAAAAAAGATTTTGGAAATGCGCCTATTTTGTTTTCCATGGGATACTTTGTATTTGCATACCGCATGGCTGGAAATAGTATCCTAATTAAATCATTTAAGGAGCATGCTCCATGTAGTGGGAGGCACATTACGGGAAACAAGCATATGAATGCATTTTTAAAACCAGATGTAACAAACGTGCAGCTTCATATGAAAAAGCATTATTCGTATCACACGGATTGCTTGATGTTTGTGATCAAAATGCATGCGTGTCCCTAAATGTGTACACATGACGCATGTTTCTACTAAACATTCCCCGTTACATTTGTTGTGTTGCAGAGCACACGTGTTGCATTAGTTTTCAGCTCAGGATGTGTTATGTAATCGTTAACCTTGATGTGGACGGATTGGTGTTCTGGAGACACGGTTGCAGCTCTGCAGATGTCCTGGTTCACAACCACTGTCGTTGAATGTGGCTTTCACAGGAAAACCAACACACACGTCTACAGATAAGACAAACTCACTTAGGCAAACAATTACTTCATGAAATTAGCAGTAAGGACACTTCACAGGGAATACATTTAAATGGGATTGCATTTTTTAGGGTGCAGTGTCATTGTCTTTAAAGTAATCAGATGTTGTTATGTTATTGTTGTAGTTAAAGAGTAACTGACCATGTAATAATCAAAAACTCTGTCAAATAAAACCTTTGAGTTTGAGTCAACCTTGTAAATGTGGATGTTTGGATTTTTGTGGTGGAGGACTAGCTACCATTTCACATGATAAATATGTATGAATCATATGAATATGTGTGCAAGATTAAACAGAACAAGTGAAGTCTGAAGGTTCAAAACCCACACAGTGTTTCGAAGGATTTAGAATCTGCCGTTCAGAAGTTTGGGGTCACCCAGACGATTTTGTGATTTACATGAAAACTCACATTTCTATTTATCAAATGAATTGCAAAATGAATAAAAAATATAGTCAAGCCATTGACAAGGTAAAAAAAAATAGTGATTTTTATTTGAAATATGAATTGTGTTCTTCATACTAGCTCAAAGGAAGGCCAGTTGTATAACTCCTATCACCAACATAATTGCACGAGGGTTTTCCAATCATCCATCTTAAGGCGATTAGTGAACACAATGTACCATTAGAACAGAGTGATAGTTGATGGAAATGGGCCTCTATACACCTAAGTAGATTTTTCATTAAAAAACAGATGTTTACACCTAGAATAGTCATTTACCACATACAACATGTATAGAGTGTATCTCTGATTAATTTAATGTTATTTTTATTGAATATAACAGTACTTTTCTTTGTAAATATTTTTTTTCTAAGTGACCCCAAACTTTTGAACGGTGGTGTATATACCGGTGCAGACTACTTGCTCAGTTAAAGGTGGTAATTGTTCCAGGACTTTCCTGCAATTTTATAGAGGTGCTCGAATGACATTGTTTCAGTTGTATTTTAATTACTCAATAGTCGTTGACACTGATGTTGAGGCAGATTGGACATGTACAGGTTGGAATTGTGCGAAGCAAAGCTGGGATTCTCGTGTTCACAACGTATGAACAAGAAACATAAAGTTGTAAATTGTCTTCCATCAAAAATAACTTGAAACAGTTCCATATTTACAGATATGGGTAAAAGGCATACTTTTACTTGTTACTTCTTTTCTGTTTTAACGTTGCTATGTTTTCTCAAGTACTATTTAAAATGCAGAAATGTTCCTTTTCCTTGCAGCAGAGTTTGAAAAAACATTTTTATTGTGATTTTGTTACTTTTAAGTAAAGGATCTGAGTTATTTCTCCAGAACTGCTCTCTACCTATTTATTGAAACAGGTCTTATAAAGAATATTATAAAGATTTTTATTTATTTTTCAAATCTGAATTTAGGTTTTAAGTAACAAATGCTGAGAAACCCACAGCTGTGAGATACTGTGTTCACACACATCTAAATATAGAGGTGACTGAGAAACACAGGTCATCTTTCAGGTGGTGGCTTTAAACCTTTACCAAAATATAATAACAATATTAAATATCCCCTAAAAAAACATGCATTGAAATCTTTAAGTATAATACTCTAACTACTCACTGTGAAAAATGGCCCTTTACATATTACTTATTGATGTGTTTATATAAAAATTAGTTGTACAAAGTGATGTTACTTAACCCTTTAAACCCTATGGCAGATTTTAGGATTCTGCTCGAAATTGCATACCCAATCTAAAAAGGGTGTATCTCTGCAACCACAAGGGCTATTTGAATAATGTTGGTGTTATAATACAGGCAACCCATGTGAGCTCTTGTTCAGTTGTGTAGATATTAGTACATATGTTACTGGTTAAGAGTAAATAAAGATTGAAACACAGGGAAAATAGAAGTTTCAAGTCCGAATATAAAAAAACCATTTCAGGATGATTATCTCTTTGAAATGATGTCTCACTAAGGCCTGAGTCTCTCTAATATCATAATACAATATGTAAACATTCCCTCTGCAAAGTTTGACTTTGAAAAAGTGAAGCAGAACAAAGTTAGAGAGGGGTTAGTACAGAGAGAATTCAGGCGAGATTTTTTGGGGACATTTTGGGCAAAATGTTGGCACCATCTGTGTCATTTGTGCCATCTATGCCATTTGTGCCATTTGCATTTTCTCATGTACCAAACCTTATATTTCACTTTTATATTATTTATGGTGTTCAATACACTTAAGGTGTTCAGTTTTTGGCTAAAGAAAATATAGGCAGCATTTGCTGACTGTAAAGCAATGAAGCTATTTATTTTGCTGTGTTCTTTGGTTCATATCTCAGTGATGCTTTGGAGCAGAGGGATTTGGTGAATATATTTGGAATCTGTGTGGAGTTGTCTTGCTTTTTGACATTTACGTTTTTCTTATAGCACCAAGCTACAGGTTGCTAGTTCCGGAAACATGCCGAGTGGGCTGACTTATAACAAAATTATGATTATGATATTTTAATGACTATTTTAGTTGGTGTTTGAGTTGTGTTGAAATGGCTCACTAATTAGTGTAGCTCAGGTTCTCTTGATTAATTTGATGTGTAGCATCAATATATTTGTTCATGATCATTGTAATGTTTTACACAGTTTAGTTTAAAAAAAAAAAAGACCCATATATGGGTCCGTGGGGCTTAATTCTCAATTCTGCTATTTCCGCAGAGTGCCAGCACTTCCTAACTAAACGTTAGTGCACTAATTTTGTATCTTTATTCTCATCATGCTCGTCAAAATAAAAGCTTACCCTAGGATTAATAAAACAATCTATTTGGCTGCGATGTGTAGTCATTAACAAATGCCTGTCAATGATTTTGTTTATTTTCATGACAAACAAATACTCTATTTTATCATGATAATGATATTACAATGATATGTTCAAACCTATCGTTTAAACATTAACAGATATTAGAGATCATAGAATATAATGTTTGACCATAGGAGCCAATATGACCCATGTTCAGACTATTTCTGATGCTTTTATTTTTAATCCCCTTCGGAAAGTATATTTCATTTCATTTCATTTTACACATTTACTTAGAAGAAAGAAATCCACAATAACTAAATTGTGAACAAAATAAAATAAATGATCAAAATGAATCACCTTGGTCCACAATCCTGCTGCAGAGATTGGTCCCTCGCTGACCAATGAGGATGGACGGAGTGGAGGGCAGCTCTCCTGCCTGAGTATATAAAGCAGGGCTTTAGGTGAAGTCCTATCATCAACAGCATCACACAGCAACCATGAGGTCTCTGGTCTTCGTTCTGCTCATCGGAGCTGCTTGTGAGTGTGAAGTTCCTACCGAGCAGATTGGTTTCCTCTCCGTGAACAGTCTGTTGGCCTTTATCCCAGTAATTAGTCCACAATAATCTAGAGAATCTCCCTTTCATCAGTACACACTCTGTGGTTTCTGCATTATCATTTTATTTTTATTATTTTTTTACCTTGATTATGACGATGTTGCTGATGTGTGTGTTTTCAGTTGCCCTGGAGGAGGACAAGATTGTCGGAGGCTATGAGTGCACG
Source organism: Liparis tanakae (assembly GCA_036178185.1). Lineage (NCBI taxonomy): Eukaryota > Metazoa > Chordata > Actinopteri > Perciformes > Liparidae > Liparis > Liparis tanakae. The sequence goes on from CM070092.1 coordinate 6,987,185, forward strand.
CCCCACACCCAGGCCCATCAGGTGTCTCTGAACTCTGGCTACCACTTCTGTGGAGGCTCCCTGGTCAGCGCCGACTGGGTGGTGTCTGCTGCTCACTGCTACAAGTCGTAAGCACGTTCCTCATATTTCTTTAGGGTTGGAGGTCTGATTTACTTTCCTGAGGGGTAACATTTAAAATGCAGCATTCATTTCTTGTGTTTCATCACTAATGGCTCGTATTTCAATCGTTCCCAGCCGCGTGGAGGTGCGTCTCGGAGAGCACAACATCAAGGTCACCGAGGGAAGCGAGCAGTTCATCCGCTCCTCCCGTGTCATCCGTCACCCCAACTACAGCTCCTACAACATCAACAATGACATCATGCTGATCAAGCTGAGCCAGCCCGCCGTCCTCAACCAGTACGTGAAGGTCGTGGCTCTGCCCTCCAGCTGTGCCCCCGCTGGCACCATGTGCAAAGTGACTGGCTGGGGAAACACCATGAGCTCCTGTAAGTGACAACTAGCTAGGAGTAACAGAATGTTCCTGGGCCACTTTTATTTTTCTTTACCAACCATACTCTCTTTTACACATTGTAGCTGCTGACGGTAACAAGCTGCAGTGCCTGAACATCCCCATCCTGTCCGAGAAGGACTGTGACAACGCCTACCCCGGCATGATCACCGACGCCATGTTCTGCGCTGGATACCTGGAGGGAGGCAAGGACTCCTGCCAGGTGTGTAACAAGAGGACTCAGCAGGGCTCTTTGTCCTAGAAAAGTGCTTCTCAGTTACACATCTAGACTATTTGAAATCGTCTTCACATACATGCTCTCTCTCTCTCTCTCTCTCTCTCTCTCTCTCTCTCTCTCTCTCTCTCTCTCTCTCTCAGGGTGACTCCGGTGGACCCGTCGTGTGCAACGGTGAGCTGCAGGGTGTTGTGTCCTGGGGCTACGGATGTGCTGAGAAAGGCAATCCCGGTGTCTACGCCAAGGTAAACATAACATATCTCTATGAACTATACATTTTACATGCCTCGTCAAATTAAACACATTTGCTACTGGCTGTCTATGGTAACAAACCTTCTGTCTCCACTCACAGGTCTGCCTCTTCAACAGCTGGCTGGAGAGCACCATGGCCAGCTACTGAGTGTGACCCTGTGATCTCCCTCTTACTCTACTGCCTTTCTCCCATCATTCTAACTCCATTATTGTTGTTGAGTTATGAACAATGTGCAGTCATTTTCCATCTGAGTAAATAAAGTCTTACATCTTGAAATGTAAATGATGTGTCTCTCATTGTTTTCTCATGTTGTCCTACAATATGAAATGCTCATGATCATACTTGAAACAACAGGATAGAAAAGACTGCATGACAGTATAAACAAGGCAATGAGCCATTCAGATATCTAGAGAAATACTGTATCAGATGAAAAAGGCCAAACTTGCTCTGAAATAGTCTGTGAGTTACTCAGCAGAATTGAGAAGTATTCCTATTAAGTAACACCACTTTATCCAACTAATCTCTATATAAACACATCAATAAGTAATCTGTAAAGCGCCATTTTTCACAGTGAGTAGTTAGAGTATTATACTTAAAGATTTCAATGCAAGTTTTTTTAGGGGGTATTTAGTATTGTTATTATATTTTGGTAAAGGTTTGAAGCCACCACCTGAAAGTTGACTAGTGTTTCTCAGGTCAGATTGTGCAGACAAGTCAACTCTATATTTAGATGTGTGTGAACACAGTATCTCACAGCTGTGTGTTTCTCAGCATTTGTTACTTAAAACCTAAATTCAGATTTGAAAAATAAATAAAAATCTTTATAATATTCTTCATAAGACCTGTTTCAATAAATAGGTAGAGAGCAGTTCTGGAGAAATAACTCAGATCCTTTACTTAAAAGTAACAAAATCACAATAAAAATGTTTTTTCAAACTCTGCTGCAAGGAAAAGGAACATTTCTGCATTTTAAATAGTACTTGAGAAAACATAGCAACGTTAAAACAGAAAAGAAGTAACAAGTAAAAGTATGCCTTTTACCCATATCTGTAAATATGGAACTGTTTCAAGTTATTTTTGATGGAAGACAATTTACAACTTTGTTTCTTGTTCATACGTTGTGAACACGAGAATCCCAGCTTTGCTTCGCACAATTCCAACCTGTACATGTCCAATCTGCCTCAACATCAGTGTCAACGACTATTGAGTAATTAAAATACAACTGAAACAATGTCATTCGAGCACCTCTATAAAATTGCAGGAAAGTCCTGGAACAATTACCACCTTTAACTGAGCAAGTAGTCTGCACCGGTATATACACCACCGTTCAAAAGTTTGGGGTCACTTAGAAAAAAAATATTTACAAAGAAATGTACTGTTATATTCAATAAAAATAACATTAAATTAATCAGAGATACACTCTATACATGTTGTATGTGGTAAATGACTATTCTAGGTGTAAACATCTGTTTTTTAATGAAAAATCTACTTAGGTGTATAGAGGCCCATTTCCATCAACTATCACTCTGTTCTAATGGTACATTGTGTTCACTAATCGCCTTAAGATGGATGATTGGAAAACCCTCGTGCAATTATGTTGGTGATAGGAGTTATACAACTGGCCTTCCTTTGAGCTAGTATGAAGAACACAATTCATATTTCAAATAAAAATCACTATTTTTTTTTACCTTGTCAATGTCTTGACTATATTTTTTATTCATTTTGCAATTCATTTGATAAATAGAAATGTGAGTTTTCATGTAAATCACAAAATCGTCTGGGTGACCCCAAACTTCTGAACGGCAGATTCTAAATCCTTCGAAACACTGTGTGGGTTTTGAACCTTCAGACTTCACTTGTTCTGTTTAATCTTGCACACATATTCATATGATTCATACATATTTATCATGTGAAATGGTAGCTAGTCCTCCACCACAAAAATCCAAACATCCACATTTACAAGGTTGACTCAAACTCAAAGGTTTTATTTGACAGTCTTTGATTATTACATGGTCAGTTACTCTTTATATTGATCTTAATTCATCAAGATACATTTTAACTTCAACCATAACATAACAACATCTGATTAATTTAAAGACAATGACACTGCACCCTAAAAAATGCAATCCCATTTAAATGTATTCCCTGTGAAGTGTCCTTACTGCTAATTTCATGAAGTAATTGTTTGCCTAAGTGAGTTTGTCTTATCTGTAGACGTGTGTGTTGGTTTTCCTGTGAAAGCCACATTCAACGACAGTGGTTGTGAACCAGGACATCTGCAGAGCTGCAACCGTGTCTCCAGAACACCAATCCGTCCACATCAAGGTTAACGATTACATAACACATCCTGAGCTGAAAACTAATGCAACACGTGTGCTCTGCAACACAACAAATGTAACGGGGAATGTTTAGTAGAAACATGCGTCATGTGTACACATTTAGGGACACGCATGCATTTTGATCACAAACATCAAGCAATCCGTGTGATACGAATAATGCTTTTTCATATGAAGCTGCACGTTTGTTACATCTGGTTTTAAAAATGCATTTATATGCTTGTTTCCCGTAATGTGCCTCCCACTACATGGAGCATGCTCCTTAAATGATTTATTTAGGATACTATTTCCAGCCATGCGGTATGCAAATACAAAGTATCCCATGGAAAACTAAATAGGCGCAATTCCAAAACCCACAATCTTTTTTCCACGTTTGACCCGATTGGTCAAAAATGACCTTGGGGGGTGTGTTCAACCAGGAATATGATCCATATAAACCAGGACTGCAGGTGAAGTCTGTCATCCACAAGATCACACAGCAACCATGATGTCTCTTGTCTTCGTTCTGCTCATCGGAGCTGCTTGTAAGCTTGTCTTTCTGCTTGTGTTCTGATGACTAAATAGACAAAAGAAAAGCAGAACTTGGTCGCTGACTATTTGACCTCCTGTGTGTTTTCAGTTGCCCTGGAGGAGGACAAGATTGTCGGAGGCTATGAGTGCACGCCCCACACCCAGGCCCATCAGGTGTCTCTGAACTCTGGCTACCACTTCTGTGGAGGCTCCCTGGTCAGCGCCGACTGGGTGGTGTCTGCTGCTCACTGCTACAAGTCGTAAGCACGTTCCTCATATTTCTTTAGGGTTGGAGGTCTGATTTACTTTCCTGAGGGGTAACATTTAAAATGCAGCATTCATTTCTTGTGTTTCATCACTAATGGCTCGTATTTCAATCGTTCCCAGCCGCGTGGAGGTGCGTCTCGGAGAGCACAACATCAAGGTCACCGAGGGAAGCGAGCAGTTCATCCGCTCCTCCCGTGTCATCCGTCACCCCAACTACAGCTCCTACAACATCAACAATGACATCATGCTGATCAAGCTGAGCCAGCCCGCCGTCCTCAACCAGTACGTGAAGGTCGTGGCTCTGCCCTCCAGCTGTGCCCCCGCTGGCACCATGTGCAAAGTCACTGGCTGGGGAAACACCATGAGCTCCTGTAAGTGACAACTAGCTAGGAGTAACAGAATGTTCCTGGGCCACTTTTATTTTTCTTTACCAACCATACTCTCTTTTACACATTGTAGCTGCTGACGGTAACAAGCTGCAGTGCCTGAACATCCCCATCCTGTCCGAGAAGGACTGTGACAACGCCTACCCCGGCATGATCACCGACGCCATGTTCTGCGCTGGATACCTGGAGGGAGGCAAGGACTCCTGCCAGGTGTGTAACAAGAGGACTCAGCAGGGCTCTTTGTCCTAGAAAAGTGCTTCTCAGTTACACATCTAGACTATTTGAAATCGTCTTCACATACATGCTCTCTCTCTCTCTCTCTCTCTCTCTCTCTCTCTCTCTCTCAGGGTGACTCCGGTGGACCCGTTGTGTGCAACGGTGAGCTGCAGGGTGTTGTGTCCTGGGGCTACGGATGTGCTGAGAAAGGCAACCCCGGTGTCTACGCCAAGGTAAACATAACATATCTTTATGAAATATAAATGTCACATGCCCCGTTCAAATTAAACACATTTGCTACTGGCTGTCTATGGTAACAAACCTTCTGTCTCCACTCACAGGTCTGCCTCTTCAACAGCTGGCTGGAGAGCACCATGGCCAGCTACTGAGTGTGACCCTGGGATCTCCCTCTTACTCTACTGCCTTTCTCCCATCATTCTAACTCCATTATTGTTGTTGAGTTATGAACAATGTGCAGTCATTTTCCATCTGAGTAAATAAAGTCTTACATCTTGAAATGTAAATGATGTGTCTCTCAGTTTGCTCATGTTGTCCTACAATATGAAATGTCCATGATCATACTTGAAACAACAGGATAGAAAATACTGCTCTTCATGGCAGTATAAACAAGGCAATGAGCTCTTCAGATATCTAGAGAAATACAGTATTATGACGAAAAAGGCCAAACTTGCTCTGATATTATGTTGCATGCAATAGTTTGGAGTGAAAATGATTTTCATGAACTCTAGAAACCATGTACTTACACAAATAAACAGGAAATGTGGTTGATTATGTGTGACATCAACTGTTAATCCAGTTAGAGATATCTGACTTTAATACTTCATCTGGTGTTAAATTAGTTGACAAAATTAATTTGAACCCAACTCTGAATAAAATTAAGTAATTCATTTTAAAATATCTATTATTACATGCATACAGTAATTGTAGCTAAATGTTAGCACTACTTCTGTGCTCACCCTTCATTTTACTATAATAATAAAATGGATCTCTCTAATCTTGATACATTTGTGAGAGTCATGTCAAGTTAAGCCAGTTTGTTCAGGCTATTAAGCAAACAACACACCAGAGGAATTATTTTGATAAACAGATAAACAAATGCAATAGGATAAATGAAAGCTGTGTAGTTATGTTTAACTAATAGTATTAATATTAGTATATTTAATTGTGAGAGAAAATACAGACTGAGAAGTTACTTTTAAAATGTTAAAAAAATATGTTAAAAATGTAATGGTATTAGAGCATACATTGTGTACATTTAATGTTGTAGTATGTAGCTTCATAATGTGGGTCAAACGGAGTAAGAAAGTTCCACAGAATGTGAAAACATGTTGTTTTTAACCAATTATATAGTCTTTTCAATTCAATGCCATTTTTATTCGACAGTATGTTACTTGGTCTTTGTTGGTGTTGTTGTTAGTTATATTACCCAACTGTTTAATGAATCTAAATGTATATTTTTATGTTGTATTAGCTAATTCATTAAGTAATGAATAATATATTCAATACAATAATATATAATATTTACTTTGATAACATTGTTCTACAACGTGACACATTATCATGATTAGGAAATTGCTGAATGTTACTGAAATTGAGAGAAAGATAAAAAATATATTTAATTGAAAAAATTTAAAAATACATAAATATATGCATTTTGCTTTCATGGCAGTTTTCTTTGTGAAGGCCAGAGTTACTCAGTGAGTTTGTGAGAGAAACTCCACCCGGCACTGCTTCTGTGGCCAAAGGTCAGACAGTTGATTACACCATGTACATAACATACTGTACTCCCACCAGGTCCGAGGAACAACTGATCCAATCAAATTAATAAACACAGTGTCAACGTGGCTTTTTTAAACAGGATGGAGCAAAATCCAACAAAAAACAAGAACATTAAAACAATGACGCTCCGTTTTGGCAGAGTTCAAGTTGGGACATCAAACTTTCCCCATCAGCATCATTTGAGGAGTTTTGATTGGTCAGCAGCAACAGGCGTGTTTCTCGATAGTCGATGTCGGTTCAGGCGTTAAATATAAACCTGGCATGGGTCAAGCATCTGTACACCTCCACATGAGACATCAAGCAGTCATGAGGTCTCTGGTCTTTGTTCTGCTCCTTGGAGCTGTGTGTAAGTATGGAAAAAGCGCAGAATATTTATATATATATATATATATATATATATATATATATATATATATATATATATATATATATATATATATATATATATATTTCCTTTGAAACATTTTTTTACAGATACTATTCATTCTTTGAAGAGATAATCAAAATGTTCTTTTCAGTTGCCACAGAGGATGACAAGATTGTTGGAGGGCAGGAGTGTGGACCTAATTCTCAGCCCCATCAGGTGTCTCTGAACTCTGGCTACCACTTCTGTGGCGGTTCCCTGGTCAATGAGAACTGGGTGGTGTCTGCTGCCCACTGCTACAAATCGTGAGTGCTGCTCAAATATAATTTTCAAAATGACAACAAAAAAAGCACAAGTTTCTCACAAGTCCCGCGTTCTTCATGCTCTCTTGCAGCAAAATGGACATTGTCCTTGGCGATCACAACCGTTGGTTCATGGATGGCAAAGAACAGATCATTTCTGCTTCCCTCGTGATCCCTCATCCAAACTACGAGTCCTGGCTGGTGAACAATGACATCATGCTGATCAAGCTGAGCAAACCTGCAGTCATCAACGAGTATGTGAAGCCTGTGGCTCTGCCCACTGCTTGTGCTCCCGCCGGAATCACATGCACAGTCTCTGGATGGGGTGTGACCATGAGTTCCTGTGAGTATCAAACACTGCCGGTTATTCTCAATACACGTGTCCATCAATCACCTGTCATTGTGTCTCTGAATCTGCTTCTCCAAAGCGGCTGACAGTAACCGGCTGCAGTGCCTGGACATCCCCATCCTGTCTGCTGAGGACTGTGACCACGCCTACCCCGGCATGATCACTGAGGCCATGTTCTGTGCTGGATACGTGGAGGGAGGCAAGGACTCCTGCCAGGTGTGTATCTTCACTGTTGTAAAGGGCACAGAGTAGTATGCCTTGTTTAGTCCCCTCAGCAGCCCTTAGCTAAGACTGAACACTTTCATGTTAAACTGCTTTGCTCCCCCACTAAGGGTGATTCCGGTGGCCCTGTTGTGTGTGACGGTGAGCTGCAGGGTGTTGTGTCCTGGGGCTTTGGGTGTGCAGAGAAGAACCATCCAGGTGTCTATGCCAAGGTAAATCATAAGAAGTTTTCCACAGCAATCATTGTTTTGTATTTCTTGACTCAGAAATGTTCTCAAAGGCCGTTTATGAAACAATGTGTAAATATGCTCTTTTCCTCCTTCAGACATGCATTTTCACAGACTGGCTGCAGAGCACCATGGCGTCTTACTGAAATTGGTCCAATCACACCTCCACCATTAAAGCCGTTTATATACCTCAAAATCATGTTTCAATGACACTTTTCAACTCTGCCTGTTAAAATAATGATTTAATAAAACAAGTACCGATGTTTAGTATATCATTTAAGTGTGTATCCTACTCTCTCACTGTTCCTCTGATCTGCCTGACAAACCCACAAGAAGAATGCACGGAAGGGAATATGAACTTAATAAATATTTGTGCCATCCCCTCTGGCTTTGGACATATGTACTGTTGTTTTCCCACACTCGGGGCACTTGCCATATACATACATACACATAAATATATATATATATATATATATATATATATATATATATAATATTTTATATATATACCGACCTTACATTTCAACATGCATATCCATATTACTCATTACCAGTTAAACAACACTATGCTGCGAGCATCTCAACATAATATAATACATTAAGGCCATCTAGTATTAGTGCAAGTATAAATCAAACACGTATGAAGAAAAAGCATGTCAAATAATCAATTAATAATTATGTAGAAACACTGAAATAAATCACGAAAACAATGAGTGATGTTTCACCATTAACAGTTACATTGCACTACTTTGTATAGAAATTCTATACAAAGTATAACATGTTCATATTTCATATTTCTCTTATGTTATGCTATACTGAGCCTGAAGACACATATAATCATTTAGAATAGTCATGATAGTCATGGATCCATTTCAAATGTTCTATGTTGACGGATGTTGTCTCGTGCCATACAGTTGATACAGCAAGTGGTGCACTGTTTACAAAGTATAATTTCCAGCATTGCTCCATGCAGGGAAAAAAAAAACTTCTACGTTTTTTATTTGAGCACCTGCCCCTCAAAATGTCTGTGCACGTACCTAACCCAAACAACGACATATATATATATATATATATATATATATATATATATATATATATATATATATATATATATATATATATATATATATATATATATATTTATTTATATCTTTATATTTTTTTAAGATTCTGAATACAAATATCTAGATTTGTTTTTCTGTGGTTCTTCGTTTTTATCGAGTTTAGTGGAACTCTCGCTCAACAGTGCTGCGATCAAGTCGGACATATTTGACGACGCACCACCAATGTCAAAGACTGCACACACCGCTCTGCCTTGACTGACCTCGGGATTTGTGTTTCCACTGAAGCGACCGCTTCTAAAGACACGCGGACGAGCTGCTCGTCCCAGTTTCACACGTCGGAGGCGAATCTAACCGGACAAGATGCGCCTCACGTTGCGAATGTTGATCTCCCACGGCCAGATGGCCCGGAAGATGGGTCTCAATCCGCAGTCCCGACTCAACATGCTGCGGAACATCCTGACCGGACTGGTCCGGCACGAGAGGATCGAGACCACGGCGGCCCGGGCGGACGAGGTCATCTTCTACGCCGAAAAGGTACCGACGCCCCGGGCATGGAGCGAGCGAGCCGACGTGGCTGCCCAACGCATTGCGCTAATAATACAGTTACATACATATGACCACTTGTTATCAGCCGCATGGGAGAGGTATACCAGTTACACACACACACACGCACACACACTGTTAGTCTCTAATGTTGATGATGTGAAGGATCGATATCTAATATCACACACTAGTCATGTGGCTGATGGGTTGTTGATGACACTTTTGAGGGGTAAGGAAAGTCAACAATGCAACAATAACAACATGTGAGTTTGACTATGTTGAGGAAATGTCACCTTCTGTATTCTTGTTGTTCTTAGTTTGTACTCTGGGTTTAATGTAAGTCGCTTTGGATAAAAGCGTCTGCTAAATGACATGTAATGTAATGTGAATCAGTCAAACTGTCATGTTAAACTGGCTTGATTTAATCAATTTATGTAAGCGAACATGTTAAATACTAGATACTCTATGAGTCAAAATAGTTTCAAAAAGCTAGAAAAGTCACAACACATAATATTGATTGACGAGTCCTTACAATGATGTAACATATTTTAATATTTATATCCACATATTTTAAGTGCGACATGAAATGAACACATGGTGAGCGTTCGATTTGAACACGTTGTAATTTAATCTGATTTGTGCTCGTATCCAAACTTTTTCAAGTTCAATAAAGTTTGCGAGCTTTATCTTTATTGCACCGTAACTAAATATTGAACAGATATATTGCATTGTCCAATGTTCATCCCACAACGTCGAACCACAATGTTCTTATTTTTATATTTAGACAATCTGAAATGCAAAACATTCAGATATATACGTCTCGTCCTTCCACGTGCAATGGTCTGACTGTCTGCTTTGTCTTGTTTTGTTTTTGCAGCTGGTGGACTACGCCAAAAGGGGAGACACGGATGAGAAGGCGATGAAGATGGCCACGTTTTGGTTGACGGTGCGTGTCTGCAGCTCTCTCTCTCTCTCTCTCTCTCTCTCTCTGTGAGGCTGACACTGAATGTAAAACCGTTATCGTGAAGTTGTTGTTTAGCTTGAGCGTGCTTCTTCTCCTCAGGAAAGAGATCTGGTGCCAAAGCTCTTCAAGGTCCTCGCTCCGCGGTTTGAGAATCAGTCAAAAGGCTACACGCGGATGGCACGCCTTCCCAACAGACAGAACCTGGACAGAGCTAAGATGGCCGTCGTGGAGTACAAAGGAAACCCCTTCCCGCCTCTTTACCCTGTGAAAAAGGAGAATGAACTGACACTGCTCAACCAGCTGCTCAAAGGCTACAGAGAGGAGCGGGGACAGGAGCTACCCACTAAAGCCTAATTATCAACCTCCTGGTGTCGGGTCAGCGGTCGCTGAAAGGTGGTGGTCAGGGGCTGAAATGTCTCCGAGGAGTCACTTGCATACAGTGGCTTATCGACACGGATCCATTTTTTCAGCGAAAAACAGTTCAAAAGCTCCAGTGTCAACAAAAGCCAAGAAAATTTCTTTTTAAGGACATATATGTCCGGTTATGTATTAATAAATATGATCTGTTAACAGAACTAAGATATTTTAAACTTTTTCTTCACAAGTTTGGCTAAACCAGATGCAGTGACCACGAAGGAGAACGGCTGTCTGGTCCAAAGGAAAGATGCTGAAGCAATTTAGTATTGCACTTCCATTAAATAAGGGATCCTCAAAGCACTAGATGAGAATATATATCCGCATTTTTAGTCTGTAGTTCGAGTCAAGCTCCAAATCAATGGATCCTACATTTACCATAATGCATCTGTCATTAAAGCCAACCAGCTTCTTCTATTCCACTTCATTCAGAAACAGTCCTCCAATTTAATTTGGCGTTTCTGGAGAATCCGACACGACGACTAATTCTTCAGTGGAAAAGCTCTATTAGGCTCTATCATATTACACTATATTATAGTGTTTTATTATTTTGTTGTTTTGATGGACAAACCCAAAAATAGAGGCACAAATAAAGTCAGACATTTCCTTTTTGTTGGGCTGTTGTATTGGGTTTCATTAAATTTGATAGGCCCATCTATATGGATGAAAAGCACTTTGTCAAATATTTTTTTACTCTCTCAAACTCAGGCACTGAACATCACAAGTGGTTTCAGAATAATTGAAGCGGTTTGTATTTTTCCTCTAAAGACCGTCCGTGATTAACCTGAAAGTAATTTACAAACGTATTTGATTACTGGAGAACAAGTGCAGGCGGGTGCAGTTGGTTATAAATCTGCACTTAAGGCAGTCGGAGTGGAATACTGGCAGGGACTGAAATAATTAGGCTGGCCTACATCAAATTGTAGCCAGCCTGGAGTCTGTCCCTGCGGTGTTTTACTTTAATGGAGTCTTGTAATGAGAAGTTTCTAAATATGATTTACAGATATTACATCGACTCCTTTGGACACGTGACCTCGTCCTAAGTGGAACACCGACACCCTCGCGTATCAACTCGTAAACCAAATAATACACACACCGAGGTGAACCCTCTAATAAAAACATATTTTTAATTATTTTGGCAAAAAGTGTATATATATATACAGCGTATTTAGAATAGTCATTTGACACCATTAGAATGCATTCAGACAGTGCTTCAATGATGTGCTCTTAACCAGTACCTAAAAGCTGTGCTGTTTTCTGTCATGCATACATAATCTCTCGTCTTAGCGTCTCGGTCCTGTGATCAATCGTGCGTGGATATGCACGAGGGTGAAGCGGCGATACGGTACGTCAGTCGAGTCAAACCGCGTCTATTCAGTCAAGTCATGGTAACCATAACAACAGGCGACAGCAGATGAAAATGGCGGACGTGCCAAATATAAACCGGACACAATTAGAGATAACGACTAGTACTCCTAATTCATGTGTCATTCAGTTTCACTAAGTTACAGCTCTGACTGCACTCTCACAAGTTACACACCACAGTCCTAACACCTCACAGTACTCCATCACAGCAAGAGGACCACTGATACATCTGGGCTAGAAGCCGACTTCCATTTTTACGAATTGCAAACAAATGAGATAAGAAATGGATTTGTTAGTGTCCTCGTCCCTGTTTAGTGAGTGAATTTCAGGAAGCTAGTGGTACACTGAGCAGGATATGGTCCCTACAACGTCCGGACCGCCAATGACATTTTCAGACGGTATTTACAGGCGTACACATTTGGATTACTACTCCCAAGTGGTGTGAATACAGGTTTCGAAGCAGTCCTATAAGGTGACATCATCACGAATAAACAGACTAAGACCAGGAACATTAAAGTGCTCCATGCAGGACAGACAAAATGTACAGTTGTGTTCATCTACAAGGCTTTTTTTTTGCCATAGCTCCATGTTATGGGATTTAAAACTAGTATTATTTGTTCAGCTTTTCGCACAATTTGAACGTCAAAGTGAGATAAAGCCAACGATTATTCACGAGTATTAGACAGGGGTGAGGATGAAGTTACAAAGTAGCCCTCTACTATAAAATCATGGATGTTGTAGTTGAAATCCAAAGCGAGATAAGAACATTTGACAAAGGTTGTATTGTAGTACTCCAGTAACTTGAAAATCACCCCTGTCCTTGTGCTGTATTGCATCAGTACATTCACCAACGTCTACATACACAGAAATCACATTTTAAACCGGGCATATTCTGCACTCTGGTTTCTGGTTTCATGTTTCCGACAGCGCAAAGTTTTGATTGGATTAACAATCAACAGAATTCAACCAGTCAAAAATATACTAACGCCTATCGTATGCATTTATAAAAGTATAGATTTCAATACGCACGATCCGCAAATATTGGATGTTCACATGGAGTTACGTACGTACATCAGCTTTTTGACAGGAAATACGATACAAACATGCTTGTTTTACGAGAACCTAGAAGTGCCCACAGTAAACGTGACATTTTACATTTACACATCAGCATATCAATCCAGAATAACCAGCTGCAATGAAGGCATATAAGAATATAAACAAACCCAACAAACTCCATATAATATCTATACTTTATCAAAATGTGTCAAACATAAAAAAGGTCTTGTTTTAGTTTTTTTTTAACATGACTTGGAGAAACGTAATGGCATGAGATTTGTTTTTTTATGGTCAAAGCACCAACTGGAATTTAACAATGTGGGGGGGGGGAAAAGCATAAAAACAAATTCCCTTTTTTGAAATAAAACTATATAGAGTGGTAGCTCTCTCCATCCAGTTTAACTATTTACAAAGTCCCCCGGACCAGCAGTGCCTCGTGAATTTTTGAATAGTAGTATTTCAAGAATTGTGTTCATTTCCACACCGTGCACAGCTATCATCCTCTCGCCCTGGCTACATCCACTTTGTCATCTTTCTCCCTGTGCGCCTTTTACTGGTCAACATCAAATATTTATTGCTTCTTTATTCTTTAACCAGCTCTGCACCCCCCCCCCCCCCATCCCACAGCCACTTCCCCTCACTCTTCCCTTCAGCTTATTTCCATTCACAGGTGAAACAGGACCGTTTCTGGATTCACTTTTCTGATGATTTCTCTGCTTCGTCCGAATCTTTCTTTGCGTTTGCGGCGTCGCCAACGCCTTCATTTAAGTTGAATTGTCATTCTGCCCATTCCCCCTCCACGCCCTCCCCAAACTCCCTCGTGTCCCTTTTTTCATGCCTTGGTTCCGAACCCCCCTCCTCCTCCGCCCTGCATACTGAAATACTCGGTGAAGGAAGGGAGCCGGGGCGGCAGCGGGGGCGAGCGGGTGGCTGGGCGCGGGGGTATCGGGGGTGGGGGCAAAATCGCCGTCAAGTCGGCAGCGGTGGTGATGATCTTCTGCTCGCTGTTCCTCGGCACCTCGGGGCCTTTGCGGGCCACCGTCTCCTCCACCGTCTTCACCGGGTCCTGGAAGCAAGAAGGAGACGGGTTTACACACAGGACCTGTTCTGAGCCTCTGGGTGTAGGTTACTTTGTCATGTGGACACGGTGTCATTAACACCATACAACAAATTACTTTAATGATTAATGGTACCTTTAATTGTGTAAACATCTGTTGATCGACTAATCGACCAATCATTGTAATTTAAAGAAAAACACACAGATTTTCAAATCAATTAACTGTGTTCTCCTGTATGCAATACGGTGTATGAGACCAACATTTTAGGAAGGAGTTTTGTTTGTATTTTTGAATGGCTCATTAGGCATTTGGGGTTAGGGTTAGGGTTATTCTAAATATTTTTTTGAAATGAATAATACATATTTCTTATCTTGGGAAACACAATAGCTGTAATAATGACAAAATAACAAAATTCACCCTTCAGGCCACGTTAAAAGTCACAACGCTCACATTTACTTTGCTCTTTCACTAACTGACCCTGGTCCAGTGACCAATCTCCTGCACTTACACTTAAACTAAGACACGACTAAGTAATTTTATTTGACAATAAAAAGGAGAGATTCTAATCAATAAAAAGGGTCATAAATACTAACGACTAAGATAAAATTGGTGTTGTTTTATTGTACTTTTTAGCAGCCACACTCTTGCATGGTCTTTACAGTGTGTTTCCAATTAGACGTTTGCTAGGTTTATATAAAGAGAAGCAGGAGAAGAAAGCACATTAAGCTTCTTCGCACCAGCTACCAGGAAGTCAGACAACTAAAACTGGATGTAAAATACTTACTAGCTTACGTCAGAGCCAACTTCATCCAACACTTACATTTACACTTTTAAAACTAAATTAAAGAGGCGATGGTTCTTTGTGTTTATTATTCCTACTCGTGTCTGCGGATTGTTTCGGTGAAGATTCACTGCTCTTCTTCTGTCACTCATTTCTGTGCAGAACGAAATAACGACGTCTACAGATTTGAAAGTTACCTGAGCTCGACAATTCATTACAGCGAACAGAACGCCTTAATTTGATCTTGTCAACAATTCAGTGTAATTATTATTTCCCTGTGCCCGAGTGTTTTCATATCAGTGCGTGTCACCGCAGGTTCCTGCCAGGAGATAATCCTTAAAAACATGTCCTCTTACAAACTGCATTGATACCTTCTAATTTGAGGCATCTTTGTTAGATGAGGAGCTAATTTCAAGCTTAGTTTGTCAGTGATGTTTATACTTTAAAAGCATCAAAAGATGTGTACAACTTAGATGACACTAATTGCTTATTGCAAGAACTTCAAAATGGTCGGGAGACGTTGAAACGTAAAAATAAAAGAAGAAGGTAAAGACACATGAAGTGGGTACAGGAAGTGAGCTACAGTTCTCACTCATAGCACTTAGTCTTCTGTGTCTTCTGCTTCTACAACTTCCATCTCGGGTATCACGCAAACATCAAAAAGCATCCAAAGCAGGCGTGTCAAACTCATTTTCACCGTGGGCCACATTAGCATCACGGCTGCCTCTTAAAGGGCCGGTTGTAACTGAAACGCTCTATAAACTACTCCCGAACATATTGTTAAATGACTCTGTAGTGTAGAAATATTGTACATAAGAACATTTCTCTAATATTATAACATGAATCCATTTCATTTGAAACCTTCAAAATAAAAGTACAGGATATTTTTCATGTCTGATCATATATCTTTCAAGGCGTCAGGGGGCCATATAAAATGACGGAGTCGGGACGGATTGGGCCCGCGGGCCTTGTGTCTGACACCTGTGATCTACAGACTCACTGATTGGATGGAGAAGAGTTCGGTGAAGTTGGGTTGAGAGTCTCCCAGGAAGGAGTCGTTTCCATAGGCATGGTGAGGGAAACTCTCTGTCCCCTCGCCTGCTTTCGGACTGGACAGCAGGATCCCAATCTGTGACGTCCGAACATGATATGGGAAGTTCTTATTGGCTGCGGAGGGTCGTGTGATAGCCTACGAGACAAAAGGATAACAAGATATGATGATCTCTGCTGATTCTTACTTATATACTCTACGTATAGAATATGTATCGTAACACATTGCCAGGTCTTATAAAGCATATGGTCCAAGTGAGTCCTGGCAATGCATAGAGCGGCTATATAAAAGTACGGCCCATTAGTAAAGAACAATGTGTCGAAGGTGAGGAAGAGGTGGATAACGACGTGTGGGAGAGACAATCATCATGAGCCAGTATGACTCAAAGACAGTGAATAATGTATGACTGACAGTGGAAATAATATGTCTTGAATAATGTCAACTGTGTTGAGATCCAGGAGTCTGCTGCATAAGCGTGTGAGTGTGTGTGTGTGTGTGTTTACGAACGAGGAAGACGATGTGAGCGTAGAGGTGGATGCCGAGCTGAATGCCGTTGACGATCTTCTCTCGGGCCCAACGAGGAATCCCGAAGTTGGCGATCAAAGCCATGACAGGCACGGCGAAAAACCTGAGGGACGACAAGCGGGTCGATTTTGAATAACGATTAACGCTTTGAAAGAAAAGATGAGAACGGTTTGATGAAGAGACAAGAATAAGCAGGGAGACAGAAACTGATGTAAAACACACAGAAAGATAATAGCGGAAGGCGAGGAGAGACGCAGATAATGAGGCGGGAGATGGTGACAGCAATGAGAGAGAAATACAGGGATAATATTAGTCTTTGTAGTCCACACTTCATTTAAGAAACTCATGCTATTACACGCTGTGAGTGAAGGGCAACGAGCTGAATGAATCAAGAAAGTTTTTTTCTCTGTGTTGTTTAAAAGGAAAAACACTTTTGAGTCCAAAGCTTTAAACTATCTAGCACACACATATGGAAGCATACATTATTCTAATAGAAGCTGAGTAAAAACAGATGTTTTCCTCTAGCAATCATCCGCTAAATTACAATCATCTTTTGTGTTATTAGTGCACAGAGATTGGGCTCACAATGTCAGAGAAAGGGAGTTAGAAATAAACAACGGTTCATTCCCGGACCGCTGAAGCATCAGCTACGCCGAGTGGCACAAATCATTCAAATTAAAGAGTCTTCAAACGGAGAAATAAACATGTCTTCTTCTAACGCCAGCAATCTCACTCAGGTGCTTCTGCAGAGAGGCGTCTCACCACAGCGTGTACGCGGTGAAGAACGGGATGTAGAAGGGCTGCTTCTCGGGGTAGCGTTTCAGAGAGACCAACACGGCGTAGCAGAACCACACGTAGGCCAGCAGCTGCAGGCCCATCAGCCCGTAGCCCGCGGGGCTGTCGTAGGCGTACAGCACTTCACCCGGGTCGAAGAACTGGCACCGGGACGTGGGAAGGGATGCCAGAAAGAAGACACGCACATTAAACAAGCTTAAACCGCCACACAAAGTAGAAAAGAAGCATCTTGTGTCCTGGCTACACGCTGCAAGATGGATTGCTCTCGGCGCGGCCGATGCCCTGCGATGACCGCGTTCTGTGCGAGTCTTTGACACTTCTTCTCCATAACTGGGTCATCGGTATGCGAGGGCACAGGTTTTTCTGTGTGTGTGTGTGTGAGAGAATGGCACCTGTGCTTGCATCTGCAGACACTAGATAGCATTCAGAGTCCCGTGACTGGAGCGTTTGGGCCGTACAGGGTTACCCCGTGCTACATAATGCATTATCCTGATGGCCCCGGTGTGATGCTTATTGGGATCCAACCAGCAAACCGGAGCCTGGCAGATTCCCGCCTGTGGGCCCAGCACCAGGATCACTCATTAACTCTTTATATCAGTTCCAATTGTAACCTAGTTTGGGGTATTCTTAGCAGGAGCTCTCCTGAGGTTTGCACTCTTAAATTGCAGGGACCGTGCAGGAGGGCAGGCAGCAGATACATTATATAAATGACTTCAGATCCACATATCGCTGTGTGAGGAATGGCTACAGGCTCCAGCGCTAAATAGGGCAAGGATACTTCCACTGCTATATTGCCACTGGCACATTAATAGGCTGTATTCAAAGACTGCAATCCCCTGTTCCTAAATGCACCATCATTACGGCCTCTGCAGCGTGCACAGACGTGTGCAACCGGAACACTCCCGAGTGTCTCATTATTTCACAAACCGACAGTATATGCTTACATGCCATAACATCATAGCTGTTTCCTTCCTCACAAAGATGAACGAGAGAGTATGAATCATTTAATGAGTGGACATCGCTCAGTATACGGATTCGGAAGTCTTACTTTGAAATCCGTAAAGCTTAAAGAAACAGTCGAAGATCTAAGATGTATTAGAGAAGGTGGATTAGTGAGTACATTGTGTTTTTAGACTGGAGCTGCCAGGCTGTTGTTATTCATTTGTATCTCATCAAGGGATTATATATTTTTTTAACAATACACTTTCACTATTAGCGATGTATCAATGTTATTAACTGACCTGACAGAAAAAGGCAATTTCAGCGCACAGTGATGTGTAGGCTCGAGTCACTATGAAAATATGTATGAGATTATTGAAATAAAGCCAAAGAGAGCAATAATACGAGTGCAGAGCGGTTTGAAGTCCCGTCACGTCAGAAACGCCACCAAAGTGATGTGTTGGAAGTATTTCAGTAATCTGAGTTTAAAACATAAAGAAAATAACTGCAGTTTGCTTTTTGTAACACTGTATTCTGGTAAGGAAATGACAGTGTTATTGATTATTTGTTTCTGTTGTTTCTCTTTGTATTTCCCAAAGCCTTGTTTGTTTGTTTGTTTGTTCTGTCAACTCAACAGTCCAAGTCTACATAATACAATATAGATGACAGACATATAATTCATATGAGCAATGCATCTTCACATTTGAGAAGCTGAAACTGATGAATACTTGGAATGAAACGATGGATTATGAAAGCTGTTGATTTATTATTTAGCACTTTCATAAGAACCACTATGAAAACAAATATTCCTCCAAAATTAACAAGCGATGAAGCAAAGATTTGGATTTACAACTTTTCTCCATTTTAAATAACTGTAAATTAAATTTATTTCGGTTTGAATTAGTCACCTTAGGCTTTGGGAATTGTTTATGAAATGTAGTGAAAATGAAAAATCCCTAGATTAATCAGAAAATAAAATAACCTCAGTAATGTATTGTGTGTGTGTGTGTGTGTGTGTGTGTGTGTGTGTGTGTGTGTGTGTGTGTGTGTGTGTGTTACCTCTGCCTCGTAGATGAAGAGAATGACGTAGGTGATTGTGTAGACTGTCATGTAGATGCTTAACTTAACGGACCCACTGTGACTGATCCTCGCCCTGACACACACACACACACGCACGCACACACACACACACACACACAAGAGGAAGATAAGAAACACATAGACACATTCAAATATACACAGACTGAGGCAGTGACATGGAAACACACACAAAATGACACATTTGGTGCTTTACACACACACCAAAGACAGCTTAATCTAAAAAGCAGCGCCGCATTCAATCCCACACACTACAAAAGGACTTGTGTTCTCAGCTCTGAACTTTGTAAACATAAAATGGCTGCAGACTTGTAAGCTCTGAAAAGAGCTATCCACTCTCACACAAGCAGAAATGAATGCTTCTTTATTTGCAGTCATAAAATATCACAAGGTTTTTTTAAACATCCTTTTCAACACACCAGAGGAAACATTTAAAAGTTGTTGGATTATTTCCAATCTGTCAACCTCTCAGTTGCTGCAGATAAACAGCCGCGGTGCGAGCTGGATCGGGATGCAGTTTAAGTTTATTCACCAGGGTTTTAAGAGGGCTTGATAAGGCTGAAAGATCAGAGAATCTCCAGAGCCCAGAGGAGGATGTATTACTCAGAAATACATCCCGTAGGTCAAAAGAGCGAGCTTGAATCTTGCAAGCTCAGTTTTCACTAAAAGAGTTCAGACTAGAGAATATCCACAGAGATTCAACTGAGCCCTAAGCAGTGGTTAGAAAGATGACTCACCGTGCATCAAAGAACACAACCCTGTGAACTGCCGTTTACTTAACACTCCCTAACCAACATCTGGGGATTGAAGAAATCTAACATTTCAAGAGCAGCTGACATGTTTGATAACTGGACTTTCTAATTGGAATTTGGAAATAAATCCTCTCTTGTGCAGGCCATCTGAAACAATACCTGCCCCGAGCAAATCTCCAATGAGCCTTGCCTTGACTAACTCACACCTATAACATGATCATGACATACTGTACTGACTGTGACCGTGAGGCCTAAACACATCTGGACAAGGTGACACGCTTACAATAAAAGAGAGAGACATGCAAACCCCCACCTGGTGACAGTGAAACCTTTGCCCAACAGTATGAGCATCAGGAGGAACACCAAGAAACTGACTGAGAACAGTAATTTCCCTGGAGACGGGACAGAGAGGAGGAGAGAGACAGAAAGGGAGAAGACGCGGGGGGTGATTACGTTGTGCTTTCCGAATCTGTTGTATCAGAGGGGAAAGATTACAATCAGGTCGTCACACACACACACACACACACACACACACACACAGAATGGTGCATTGGTCCTGTCTATAGCCATCACACCAGGTATCACACTTCCTCACCCGCACACATCCATCATCGTCCACTCATTCATTCAGTGAGTGATTGTCCAGTGCAGAGGGAAGTGTCAGCCGGATGCAGGAGGAACAACTCACCAAGTAATTTCAGGCTGCCGTTGCCAACTCCATCTCTCGCATACAGGCTCCAGTAGATACAGTGGAACAGCAGGCTGAGCACTGCCGAGGGGAAGAGAGACAGAGAGGAGGGACATGGAGGACGAGGGAGAAGCAGAGGAGAAAAGACGGAGGTGTCACAAAGACGACATAAAGTGGAGAGGAAACAGGGGGGATGGTGATGAGGAAAGAGAAAGGGCAGATGTAGGAGAAGAGGAGATACATGGGGAGCAGAGAAGCGAGACGGAAAAGAAGAGTATTTGATAAACAGCGATGAAGAGGAAGCAAAAGGCGTGAGTGAAGTGGGAGGAGAGGGAGAAAGGGAACACAGGGACAATCGAGGATGGATTTGAAGAGGGGGCAAGCAAGTGAGAGGGAAGAGAGGGAGATAAGAGGAGAGGACAGGAGAGTGATGCAGGGTTGGTCACTAACAGCAGGATCCACTGAGAATGTGGCGCCGCACGGCCGTTTGCAAAAGGACCGATTCAGAGGCTAATAAGGGCGATACTATCTCAGCTCTTGAAGTGGGGATTAAGGTATAAGATGCTGCAGCCATGCGAGAAGCTCAATGTTTTCTTGAGTGTGTGTGTTATGGCATACAGTCTGTGTGTGTGTGTGTGTGTTTTTCGGGACAGTAGCGCTCACCCTCAACACCCGCCGCCGTCATAAACATTTTGTAGGTTGTGTGAAGAAGCTGTCTTCCCTTCAGATTGTCTGCAGGGGAGAGAACACAAACAAGGATGAGAGGTGTGTGTGTGTGTGTGTGTGTGTGTGTGTGTGTGTGTGTGTGTGTGTGTGTGTGTGTGGGTGTGTGTGTGTTGGTGGCGATAGAGATAAAAAGGATGGAGATGTGCTAACAGATGGCAAAGTAGAGCGAGAGAGGCACAGGGAGTGAGAGACGGAGAAGAAAAAAGACGCCTTGTGCTTGCGTGCCTCTGACAACCATTACAGTTGGCGTTTATATTCACATCTGTCCAAAATGCCATCACTTAACTATGATATAATTAAATCCTGTTAGACATTTGGGTTGAAATTAGCATAATTAGCATATGAATTCTTGAGTTGGGTATTACTTTTTGTGAGGTCACAGTGACCTTTGCCCACCAAGTTGTAATCAGTTCATCCTCGGGTCCATGTGGACGTCTGTGCTACATTTGAAGACGTTCCCTGGAGGCGGAGATGAGCTACAACACTCAGGAGAACGGGGCAGACTTGAGGTTGCAGTGACCTTGAGATTTGACCACCGAAATCTACTCGGCTCATGTCAGGCGGCAGCGTCCTGTCGAAGCCAATGTTGAGG
Organism: Liparis tanakae; assembly: GCA_036178185.1. Classification (NCBI taxonomy): domain Eukaryota; kingdom Metazoa; phylum Chordata; class Actinopteri; order Perciformes; family Liparidae; genus Liparis; species Liparis tanakae. The sequence continues at coordinate 7,009,550 of CM070092.1, forward strand.
CGCCTTAAACTTGTATTATTTCAGGGGTTGATTCCCTGGTTGCAAAAGGAAGTGTATGAGTAAATGATTTCTCACTTAGATTACTACCTCAGGAGACTCTTGTATCCTTAATTGCTAGTTTCAAGTCTTTTTCAGTTCATTTAGTAAATTAGGGTGCCATTTAGAGTAAAATAGCCAGTGAAGCAGGGTTCGCTTTAGGGGGCGGCGACCTTGTGACCAGCCTACATCCGGTCGGCGCGTTGTCCTTATTTTCAATTTGAAGGTAAATGTGAACATTTTGGTTGCCTACAAATGTCTTTTTCATCATTCTGTTGGACTTAGTTCAACCCTCTTGCTTCACCATAGTCCATAGTGACTACGTCCACTTCTTATACAATTTATATCTCATCCTTTAGTCCGAGTGGCCACATGTGAAGACATTCTCTCCAGGCGTTTGAGATATTGGGTTCATGGGAACAGGGCTGACCACCCAAAAACATAACGTCTCTGGACAGTTATCGCTGGCGTGGAGATATAAAAAAAGAACAAGGGAGAAAGTCAGATTAAAAAAGGGGGGGGGGGCACTATTAGTATGCATCCATCTTGTGGTACCAGTCTCTAGATAAGGCCAGATACATCTGCTCCACTCTCTCTCCCTCAAAGTATGCATAATTAACAAGACTATTTTATTACCCAAACACTTCTGCAAAAATAAGTTTTTAAAGGTGGAGGAAGGGTCATAAACAAATGTTCTCTCACACACACACACACACACACACACACACACACACACACACACACACACACACACACACACACACACACACACACACACACACACACACACACACACACACACACACACACACACACACACACACACACACACACACACACACACACACACACAGCTGCCTGTAGAACCACCATATTGCCCATCCAGACACTCCTGGATCCTCCTGGGACTTCCTCAAGGATAGACTGATGTTGGTTTTAAAAAGCAATATTTTCCCAACAAAATGATGTAACCGTTTAAACATTTGACCATCTTCCATAAAATATATCCGAGAATATTGTTTTCATTTTGGTAGAAGTAATGAAATAAAAGTCCCTGTCGGCCTGATTTGCTCCATTTTATTACATAAAATAAAACATTGTTATTTTAATGCGTTGTTTGACTTTAAAAGGTTGGAGACCTAATTGCGTTTACCTGAGGAGGAACCGGAGGGCGAGCGCTGCGCTGCATTAAATACCAGCTGCACCGGCCGTATGAGAGCAGAGCAGAGTGGCAGCCGTTAGCTCGCCGTTGGGGCGCCCTCACGTCCACTAACGTCCACTAAAATGCACTAAAATGCCTCCGCGGCCTCGCAAGAAGAGGCTCGGAGTACAACTCACGCAGAGGGAGAGCGATCACATCCTCTGCTCAGGAAGATGTTCCTCCACTAAATCTTTACATTGCAAAAAGCTGCTTGCTACAAAATAATACGCAACAATTTCCTGAGAAACGATGTACTGACTGACAGAGAATCTCTCCCAAACATCACGCATGACCCACTAGAAGAGTGCGGCAGCACCTGTATCCATGGAGACCCTGCCCTCTGCTTGAATGTCCCCATATGTTCTTATTTTGGTTCATGAGGGTCAACAGAGAGCATGTGAGCACCCCCCCCCCCCCCCCCCCCCATAAGTGTCCATTACAAAGGGGCGGAGAAGGGGCCGTTGCATTGCCGTGTGTTTTTATGTGTGTTGCTGTGTTTCCCCCGTCAGTCTCTCAGCTGGGCGGAGTTATATATCTGCGTGTCAGTGGCCGAGCACAAAGAGAGCCGACGGGCCACAACAGGATGAACTGATAAAAGCTACAATTAGAGGAGTCGACCACCCATACAGAGACTGTTGCCGTCCGGTTGAGGCATGTGGCTAATTTAATCGCAGGGTAGCCCAGCGCTGTTATCCTTCGGGGTCGTTTGGGTCACCCGTATGTGTTTGTGCTTTATGAGGACAGCTTCGTCAATAGAAAGGCAACGAATAATAGACATAAATCCGGCGTTTGACGCGTTTCCACCGAAGATAGAGCAACTAGAACTGGTAAAGTCCACCGGGCGAACGAATGGAACGTTATCTTTAATCCCATTGCAGATTTCTCCATTGTTGGAAACATTTGGGGTAATGTGAATACACAACTCGACAAAATGAATAACATACTCCTTGGTTTAGTCGTGTTTGGACATTTAATTTAATTTCAGAAATCGTGCAGATATCGAGAACATGTGTTTTCTCGTACTTTACACGAGTGAAAGAAAGAAAGTTAAGAAAACCTCACAGTACAAGAAGAACGCCAGGCATGACAGATCCTACACTGGCGAGTAACTCGTTCCTTGGGGCTCTTGTTTTGAGCTGCTCTGGGTTATTTGAGCTGTGACCTTCACGTGCCAAACTCGCTTCACCAACCTAAAGGCTACCACTCCCTGCTCCATTCAACTGTTCACCTTTACACAAAAGAAAAAAACCCACTCCCACCATCCGCGCTCCCCTGCTTTCTATATTGATCTTGCTTTGTTCTGACAAACCCGCTGCTCTGAGGAAAAAAGGTAGGCGCATGCTCCCCCTTTACGTATCGGAGGAAACATGAGAACTCACTTCCATCCCCTCAAGAAAAACATGTAGATGTAGATGTAGTTATAATAGATGGGAAGAAAAGGACATTAAATGACTGCTGGGGCTCTGGAAGTCAGAATAAATGGACTCATTGAAGAAGAAGAAGAAGGAGGAAGAGAGATAGAGTTAAGTGGAAAAGACAGTACTTACAAGCAAAGTAGCAGGAGAGGACGAACACCAGGGAGAAGATGACCAGGAAGGTAATGTCCGTCTCCAGGATTCCTGTGAAGAAGGGATAGGGGAAGTAGAGGAAGGAAAGAGAATAATTAATGAGAAACAAAGCGAAGGATAAAAGAAGGCACGAGAGAGGAGATGGAATCCCAACCAGAAAGTAAAGGGGTCCATGAAGTTCAGAGGATATCAAGGCGAGGAAGAGAGGGGCAGGGGAAGTAGAACAAGAACATGGTGGAAAATCGATAGAAGCAGGAAAGTGATCAGGATATTGGATTAGTAAAGAAACAAAAAGAGAGTAGCAGTAGGAGAGAGGGAGAGAGAGAACACCAGAGATAGAGGAATACTTCTTTTCGAAGCTACTCGGGCCTCTTCTTCTCTTCATCCATTCCTCTCAGTTCATCTATCATCATTAATTCATCCGGCCGTCCCTTCATTATTGTAATTTGTTCAGTTCAGTGTGCTTTATTGGCCGTGCTAAGTGGTGTTGGCTTCTGCCATCAGCGATTCCTCCCGTAATCTCTTTCTTTCGGTCTAATCACTCTTACCAAACTCGTCTGCAGAGAAATGCTGCGTCCAGAAAGACTGGCCGTTGGTCAGCTTCATCTCGTACTCCAGATGCAAGCCTTCGCCCTGCAAGAGCGGAGAGAGGGAGGAAAGAGGGAGAACAAAGATGTTCGCTGGACTTAAAACAAAGCATTTTTACAGTAAGTTCACTATATGAGTGCTAGATCACCAAGATGTTTGAAATTCATAGAACATTTATTATTTAGATCCTCCTGAAATGAAGTTACACACTGCATCGGCACTTGAAATCACATTTACTATGTCTTGTTTGAAAAATTAAATAATGAATCAAAACGGAGGTGTTTTGGTTTCATGATGGCGCCTCCTCTCTTTGCACTAATTGTAAATGTAATCATTAATAGAGTAATACAATAATTATTACTATCATTACAATAGCCGAGTCTGGAATCTGGAACCAAAATGAAACTTGATTTTTCTCATTACTTTACTTCTGTCAACATGTAAAGCAAGATAATGCCAGATAAGGTTGTTTCCACAAAAAAGTTGTGGGCAAAAGAAGCCAATGTTGTGTAAACAGCCAAACAACAACATTGCAAAAAAAAAGAAAAAAGTTTTTTAACTGTAATTTAAATGAGGAAAATATCTAATAGAATATGAAAATAGCTCATATGCGCTGCCATTCTAGGACTAAAAAGTATTTAGGATCAATACCCAGCCTTATTAATAATATTGATGTGATGATGAAAGCAAGAATATGTTTATTGCTCAGCAAGGAACAAACACAATCACAGCAACGCAGCCTTGAACAACAACCTAAATATGCCACCAAATCAGGAAAATTATAATCCCAGAGGATGACAAGTCTCATTGGTCCACACGTCTGCTTTCACGTAACGCTCCATGCAACAAATCCCTAAACTGATGCAAAACATCCGACGTTGCTAGCTCGAGAAAGTTTTGCTGATTTTCAAAGACTGTCGATTCATCACTTTTTGCTGCAGTCGTTTGCCGCCGACATCCATTCCTCTCAGCGGGGTGTCATGTGAGCGGAGAGAGTAAATGGACCTCACGTGAATTTGTTTGATGAGATATATTTTGAAATGAAATATCTGCCTGCCACAGTTTTAAATAATAAAAAATAAAAAATCCTCCTCGGGGACACACCCACTGGTGGCTGCTCAGTGTACGCGGCCATGTAGTCAGTCAGCTGGCCTGAAGAGTCTCGGGACCCCCAGTTGTGTGGAAGAAGTTAGAGGAGGAATAAAGAAGGAATATAGGCTGCTTCTGTGTTGCCAATGAGAATATGACCCAGATTGACAGGAAGGAAGGAAGGAAAGAAGGAAGGAAGGAAGGAAGGAATGAAGGAAGACGGAAGGAAGGAAGGAAGGAAGGAAGGAAGGAAGGAAGGAAGGACGGACGGATGGGAGGACGGACGGAAGGAAGGAAGGAAGGAAGGAAGGAAGGAAAGAAGGATGCATGAATCATATCCATAGCAAAAGTTCTCTCTGCTTTAATGCTGCGCACTCTTTTAAATAAAAAGTGTAGTCAGTGTGTTGTACTTATCAATAATTTCCTAAGGTTTATTAAACTTATACGTCGATGGGATTGTAAATGTTCTACATTGCAATGTTATGAAAGAGCACACAAAGAGAATAGTTGGGTCTGGGAACATGCGGAAAAAGACAAAATCATAAATGAAGTTAGACCCATATTGGAACGAGATACATTTTTGTCGGTCACACAAATAAGAAAAAGTGTGGATCTGAGAGTGGATTCTGGGAGGTGAACACATGATAATATGGGGAGCAGAGAACGAGCTAGAAGGGGGATGGAGATCGGTTGACAATCAGAGACACTGTGAGCTCATTTCACACACGCGAGCTCAACGCTGATGGAGTTTGCGCTCGTCGCGGTTGAGCGAGGGAAAAGACAGAGGGAGGGAACAAAAAAAAAAGACTTTGATTTCATCTGGCAGCCTGCGACTCCATCTCACTCCCTCTATCAAAAGGGGCGAGAAGCGTAGAGCGTGCACCGCCGCAAAATCAATACAGACACAAAGAGCAAGGAGCGCGAGATAAAGAGTGATAGATGGAGAGAGGGAGAAAGTTGAAACAAGACGGTAGAAGAAAAAAGTGGAGAGGAAGCCAGAAGGCAGAGAAAAAGGAGCACATGCAAAGAGGGCAGGAGACGTGTGTGAAGAGGATGAGGGAAGAAGGAGCGCTTCACGCAGCAGGGATTATCTCCTGTCGGGACTGACGGGGAGTCACGGGATGATTTCAGGGTTGCTTGTTGGTTTGAGGTTTAAAAAGGAATACACTTCATAAATACTGTACCGACATGTCACAGACTGACTTCGCTTTAACGCCGACACCTGTGCAGCCTTGAGCATCCTGTGAGACCGGTTGGACGTGTTAATCCAGAACCAGGAGACCTTTGAAGGCGTAGTCCAGAAATTTACCGAGGCAATGTCCACCAACCCAGGGGACTCCGTCACAAGAGGTACATTTTTTAAAGGAATGGTCAAATACATCTTGAAATACATCCTATTAGTCCCTGAACATGGGTTTACTCTATTCCACATTTTCTATACTGAAACTTGACAGTGTATTTTCATTAGATCCTCCCTGCTTGGCCGGCGCCAGCGTCTTTCTACCTCCACACTTCGAGATTGAACAGCTGGCTCTCTCAGACTTCACACAGCTCCTCCAAAGCCAAACTCCCCTTTGATATGCTGCTCCAACAGCCTCCTCTCCTCTGGAAGGATTTGCACACTTTCAGCCACAAAAGCACAAGCGACACAGCGGCACTGACTCGGGGGTTTGCAGTGTCGGTGTGGACATTTGTGAAATAGAAAATGCATTTGGGATGCGTAGGTTGACCGTTCTGCATCAGCGCAGTGACGGGACACGCATCGAGAAATGTTGACGGGTGATTCGTTATCGAGTAAAGCTTCGACGGGGTCGAGGTCAGGGCTCTGTGTCAGGGCCAGTGGAACTCTTCCTTAAGAAACCTCGTTGCTTTGTGGACTTCACTGTTGAAACAGGAACGGGCCTCCCCCAAATATATAGGATTTCCCAATTCGATTTCCCTTAAATAATCAATTAATCCAAAAGATAATCCCCAGATTATTAACTGTAGTTGATAATGGAAAAAAAAAAAAAAAAACATCTCAGTGACAGCTGACAAACCGTCTTTGGACACATAACAATAACACACTAGCAGAATCACCCTCCTCGGCATCGTACGCCGTGAGCAGCACAATCTACAAATCATCGGGTTTTGTTCATTTCCTATAAAAGTATAATAAAATGTCCTATATCTCCCGAAAGACTCCAAACGCTGTCATCGGCTCCTGTTATTGTTTCTTATTTGTCACGTTAAAGAAGTGCAACGGGCTTCCCATTGTTCACATAGCGACACGATAAGGATGCTCAGCATGCGACTGTGCTGAAGTCTTTATGAGAGGCAGTTTACATCAGGACCAAACCCAGCAGATGAAGGTTTTCGTCTAAACTCGCTCTATAACCATGAGTCACATGGC
>CM070092.1:7021423-7116423 GCA_036178185.1 Liparis tanakae
TGACGAAGAGGCTAAAGTGCTGACTTTGAGTTTTATGGGTAACTTTTCTATAAAAAGGAGTTACAGCTTTCCATGTCAGAAAATCAGCATCCATCTGCAGACTCTCGCTGCGATTATATTCTCTGTGAAGCAGCTTCAGCTCGGACAGAAATCACTGGTGTCTCACTTTGAGTTCACACATATGGATGTTACCATCCTCGATCGCTGCATGTATCATCAATAATGTATCATTGGCTGTGAGTTGGACGCTTTTTCAAGACCCGAGAAAGGCTGCTTTGTTTTTTTCTAAGCATGACCAGTGTGCGATCATAGAGTTCAAGTTTATATTTTGAAATTGGCAACATTGGAGTCACATGGCTTTTTCGATACAACAATGACATTAGTAAATTAAGCTGTATTATCTTTAATAAAGCTCGTAAAAATCATGCAGAGGGTGTCGGCGACTCACCTTTTCATGCCTCTTGTACACAGCTGGCCACTGAGAACTGTCATCAAAGTAGAGCAATATGTTCTGACAGCAGCGAGACTGGAGAGAGGCGAGAGATGGAGGGAGAGAGCATAGATCAGAAGGGAGGCTGTGGGACGGCTGGAGATTTATACAACAATTTTTTTCCTCCAAAGTCTGCAGTCTACAGCAGTAAAACAAGGTATGGGTAAAAGAAGACAGAGAGGAAGGACAAAACAGACGAGTAGAAAGATGGAGCAGAGGAGGGCAAAAAGAGATGGAGAGGATAGGAAAAGAGGATGAAGCAGGAAGAGCCGGAGGAAGAAGGACCGATGGCATCAGTTCATATGAGGTAAGAGGAAGGAAAGAGAGAAAGAGAGAGAACTAGATGTGAAAGTGGGAAAAGAAAGGATGAAGAAAGAAGGAAAACTAAACTCTTATGCTGCCAGACAAGAGGGCGTGGGCAGGCTGGGACAGTGTGGGCAAAGTGATGAAAATAATAGATGTCAAATAAATGTGTGATACTGACACACAGCGACAGTTGGCCGTCTTACCTTCGGGTAGCGGAACCGGAAGTCCAGCCGTCCAAAGTCGGTGAGGAAGCAGAAGCGAGTGAGAAAAACCCAGTCCTGGAGTCAGGAGACAGGGGAGGGGGAGGGAGAGGGGGGGGGGGGGAAATAATGTTAATATGAACAAAGATTACGAGTTTACAGCCACGCTCGCTGTTCGCTGCCCCCCACAGCTAACTCACAACTACGTCACATGTTGTCATGGTAACAATCAGGTACAGGAAGTGGAGTCTGAGCTGCAGCAGGACAACACCGTCCGAAGGTTTGAGTCACTGCTACACGCTCGGCTGAATCCTCCCAGTAACTGTTGAAAAGACAGAAAATGTCTGATAGATTGACGGGAACTTCATTTCTGGGTAAAGTCTTAATTTACCCAGAATTCATGGCAAACTAGTCCTACTTAAGATAATCAAGCACTAAGAAGGATGGATTGGCGTCTATCTGAAGTCTGACTATTAGTTAGATCGATGTCCATCTTTGATGATCGCGTGAGGTCGAAAGTCAGCACACGACTGAAGTGAGTTCGACTCGTCCTGGGAGGAAAACGTCTGAACCAAATGTCACTGCAATCCATCCGACGGTAGTCGAGACGTTTCATTCAGAAGCACAAATGTCACGGCGGCCCCAGAGGAAACCCGGGGGGACGCTGGAGTCAGTAGCAGTTATTGTTTGAAGGCCATAAATGTCTGCAAACGTTTGTGCCAATCCATTTTTTAAATGCAGACATATTTCACAGGATAAGTGAAAACATTGACCTACTTTTAGCGCTAGAGAAAAAGTCAGAGGCGCAAAGGATTCGTTCTCTGCAATACATTTTCACATGAATCTATCCACACAGATGTTGAGATATTTCCAGCCTATAGTTTCTGCATGTCAGTATATCATGAACATATAAATGTATATTATAGTTTGTTGGGGGTTTATTAATTATTTAGGATTCATTTTGTAGCGCTGCTGAATATTTTACACCCCAAAAAAAGGAGAAAAAAAATAACGGAGATGATTTTTTTCTTTTTGAGGAAATATACAGCAATGTTAGCTGAATGTGAATTTTATTTATGAACGCAGAGCTGTTTCCAGGGTGACACTGTGAATAAATCCCATGAGCTCCGTCTGCCTCTACACATTGATGGAGGGCCTGCTCAGCCTCCACCTGTCCATGAACACGACCAGCAGAGCTTCACACCGACTGAGGATGACAACCAGGAGAAAAGAGAGGTTGTGGGATGCATGATGAGTAGAGTGAGGTTTGGTGTGCAGCTCTTTTAAAAAAGGAATGAAGGGAGATACGATGTTTTCGAAGTCGTCTAACTTTCCCTTCACAGCCCACCTGGTGTGTCCAAGTGGAGAGTAACGGCCACGTTGTTTGGTTTCCGTTGTTTTCCGAAGCGTTACGTTCTTCACAGTTATTAGACCGCGGACAATAGGCTGCGTCTTCAAGGCTTAAAATAAAATAATAGTCGAGGAAGACATTAACTGGGTGATAAAGAGAAAGAGACGAGAGGGGAGCTGAACCAGAAGGCGAGAGTTTCAGAAAAGTTTAATCAAAAGAGCTGGAGGAGGAGTAAATCAAAAGGTTTGTAAGAGAAAGAGAAGAAGAGTGAGATGGTGCCAAGAGGAAGAACTTCTAAACTGGGTAAACAAAGAGGGCATTAAGGGGCTGCTGAGCACATTAAAACGGGAGAGAGGTGGAGAGGAAAAAGAAAGAAAAAAAACATTCTTAATATTATTCAGCCATAAGCTTGGCAGCATGAGACCAGATAATAGTGCTGATGGTGTACTTCACAGAGCTTACATAAGGCACTGCAGCAGCATCGGCATGGCAGATCACTGGTATGTATCTATATGTACCATACACCATGGTATACTATATATGTTACTGTATACTGTATATATATTTAGATATCTGGAGGACTACCAGAGGCAGACAAAATAAATGAAGATGTTTGAACCAGAATGGGACATAAAAGCTTTAAGGGAAAGTAATAGATAGTTTTTCCAAATTAGTGCAACAAATGAGAGAGGTTTTATTTAGACAAATTACACAAGAGCAACCCAGGCTGAATTATAATCTAAAGTATGACATATTTGTGGATAATGCCTTTTTAATCAATATGATGTCCTGTTGAGTTAACCAAGTGGTAGCTTAGCAACATGATTGACAGGTATAAGTCTCTAAAGTGCACAAACAGTGAATTACTTAATTAAAGGAGCCGTGTGTAGGATGTAGGAGGAGTGGGAGGGAAAAAGACTCCTGGATGCATCGTGATACTATCGAATGATTATGATTTGAGGCAAGAAACTCAACGTTATGATTCTATAAAACCTAGCTGTTTGTTGGAAGAGCCGTTTATATGATGTATTTGTGAATAGGAGAAGCTTATAGTATCAAAAGACACGGAACAGGCTGAATCCTGTGATTTTACTACGAGGATGAAGCTCGAGAGCCACTTTTATTTATTTGTTCTTGTTGGTTCTCTTTCCAATGCTTGAAAGCATAACCCTCCAGTTGACACATATCTTCTATTTCTTAATAATATTTAATTAATAACATTTCTTGGAAATAAATTAAGCTGTTTATGCAATGTATTATTAACAATCATAAATATGCAGTGTTTAAAAGAATAAATAAAAATAGCAGATAGCTAAAATCAATCTTTTTTTTACAAATTATAGATTAGCCCTCTGTATCAAATCATGAGGTGCCAAGAGATTCCCTCCACAGTTATACATCTCGTATTTCATTTCTGGTAATAATTCCCGCTAAAGGTTTAAAAAGAAATGCATTAGAGTCAATGTTTTCAACAGAAACAAACCTAAATAAAATATATTTAAATTGAATGAGAAAATATCACAGATGAAGTAAACAGTACGAAGAAGCTCATCACTTTCAATTCTTGACCATTTTGTTTATTTTAATATTTAGTCTTTTTGAAACAGTGGTGGCTATTTTTCATAATTTTCTAACATTTTACAGACCAAACAATAGAAAACAAATATTAAAAAAACTACAGGAGATGAACTGATAATGACAATATTGATAACAGGCCTATGCTGATTTAGATCCGAAAGTATCTGATTAAATATTGAGTAAACAGGACCAAGACTTTGACCAGGCCAACTTTCAAAACGTACTCAGTTTGTTTAGTACTTCAATGTCGGCCCTGCTCCAAGCCGTGACAATGACCTGCTGTACTTGTGATTTCCTGGAGAGGCAGAGGGTTTAGTTTCTGGCACAACTTAACCTCCTCTCAAGGTCAGAACTCCAGCAACAACTTTATTGTTGAGACTAATGCGTTTGGGGTATTGTCCTTCATCAGGGTCAGTACTTCATCAGGGTCAGTACTATCCTGCAACACCAACGCCTAACCAGAGTTCTAGACGTTATCTGGATAAGATTTAAAAAACAATTAGTCAATTAGCACCTCACAGAATCAGCTGAATTCTTATTCTTCAATGTGGTTTTCTTTGACGAGGAAAACACAATCGCACAGTATTAAATTAACAAAATCCGGGTGAGGAAGTCTATCATATGATGTAATGATAATATATTGACACATCTTCAAGTTCTACTTCAGGTTCGGTTTACGTTCCCTAGAATCAATTTTTCTGTTCAAATGATAAAAACAAGCACATCCAAAACAACGGCCGACACACACACACACACACACACACACACACACACACACACTGCTTCGACTCGACCGCACACGAGAATCTGTTGCACATTTCAGCTTCTTCACATTTCTCCTCTACGTTATTACAACTGGCCTGAAGATTGCTTGTTATGAAGTTTTGATCTCCACCCAACCAGTAGAACTCCCCATGTACCATTACAGTGTAATTACCTCGGCCCTGCGTTCTCCCCACACAAGCCAGCAAAGTAATTTCTGTGCTGGGAAACAAAGTGCAACCAGAGCAGTGTAGCGTGGCCGGCCCGGCTGCCTCCATACATCACGGCGAACAAACCCGCAGCCATATTTCAGCCGCTGCCAGGCAGATTCATCCCACGGAGCCACTGGGTTGTAATTCATGGCAAACTCCGAAAGTCAGTGAAGCCCGAGACTCAGTGCCACCTCTGTGCGTTGTCCTGGATGACACTTAAGGCCGTGACCATGACAACCAGGGGAAGCAGAGGGGAGCGCTGACCCAGAGATGAATCCCCTGGAGACAGGAGAGGAGGGTGGCCTGGTTGTGATGGGGGGGGGGGGGACTGTGAAAGACCCCCTTGTTGGACACAACGACAGAATCACTCACAAACATCTGTCACATTCTTACAGAAAACACACACACACATACATATACACATACACACTTACACACACACACCTGTACACACATATACACACACATACACACACACACCAGTGCCTACAGCATGTCTTAGTTTGCAGCTGCCAGAGAAACATCAAAAGGCCGAGCTGTTCATTCACACACACACACACACACACACACACACACACACACACACACACACACACACATACACACACACACACACGTTAACTTAGGCACACCTCCGTACGCTCGTCCTTCACATTTCCTCCTCAAAAGCACGACAGAAACATAAATACACTCCGCCTGAACAAAGGTGGACTATCATATCAAAAGTGAGCCAACATGAGAAAAGTACCCACCCAAACATCACTCCCATGAGATTATGGGAAATTACATTTTCAAGCCAGTGGACATCCATATGCTGCCTCGGCAGTCTCCACACTTCACGGGAGGCGCTCCAAGTTTTCGGAAGCGGGCTGCGTGGATTTTCTCTTTCAGCCACGAGAGCACGAGCGAGATCAGGAACAGATGCTGACTGTGATGAGTTCTGGCTCGCAGAGTTCCAGTTCATCCCAAAGGTGTTTAATGGGGTTGAGCTCCCGGCTCAGGCCAGACGAGAATGTCCTCAACAAACTCAGAGAAACTATTTTGACAAAGTTGAATGCAACAATGTCCCGTAAACAGAGCTACACTTGAGCTGGAACAATGGGGTGATAAACAGATTAGTCGATCCGCACAAAAATAATAGACTATTTTTTGATTCTCTATTTTTCTAGCAGATATTCATTAGCTCCAGGTTCTCACGTGTGGCTTTAAGATTACGCTGCCATTGTGACATCAAAGTATAGAGCGATCAATCCAGAGAATAATCTGCAGATTGATCAATAATAAAAATAATCAGTTTCTGCACAATGACTCAGTGACGTGATCGGATTAAATAAGAACTAACTTAGCATTAAGTCAATAAAAGAAAACCATTACAGCAAAACCAGATAGTCTTTATTAATCCACCTATTTGTGCTTTGCTGTCAAGACCTGGCGCAGCCGTTACCCACAATGCAACTTGACCATCAACTTGGTCAAAGATGTAAGTGTGTGGTGCTAGCAGGGCTTAATGTAGCCTCCGGCTCAGAAGAAGGGGCTCAGAGGAATCTTTTTCATGTTGATACCCGCAGTCTTTTGCCTCAAACCGAGGGCCAATCAAGAGACCGCTGGAGGCAATTCAGAACATTTCCCTCAGCTCCACACATGGCTGTATGTATACAACTTTTTTTTTCCCGTATGAATTTGCACTCCCTGACAGACTTTGATGGGCCGAGCAGCGAGTGTAACAAAGCCAAGATGGCATCAACAAGCTGGCATGCAGCTCAAATAGCTATTTACACATTTCAGCACCAGGATTGAGCGGTCCCACCAACGCCAAATACTAAACCAGGCGGCCGTTAGTTTGTCCAGTATGGCTTAGTGTGTGTGTGTGTGTGTGTGTGTGTGTGTGTGTGTGTGTGTGTTAGAGAGAGTCAGTGGAGAGCAGAACAGAAACTGAGCCCTGGAGAGCAGCAACAGCGGATGAGGTGTCTACCTTAACCCCTTTTAGTCTCATTTCCCCATGGCCACTGCATTGTGATGCAGAATCACTCAGTCACCTCCCTGTGTGTGTGTTTGTGTGTGTGTACACACCATTAATCAAGTGCTATGCCTTGATGCAGTAGCTGGACGATTCTCTCTCTCTCTCTCTCTCTCTCTCTCTCTCTCTCTCTCTCTCTCTCTCTCTCTCTCTCTCTCTCTCTCTCTCTCTCTCTCTCTCTCTCTCTCTCTCTCTCTCTCTCTCTCTCTCTCTCTCTCTCTCTCTCTCTCTCTCTCTCTCTCTCTCTCTCTCTCTCTCTCTCTCTCTCTCTCTCTCTCTCTCTCTCTCTCTCTCTCTTTGCTTTATAAGCCTCATCAACAATTAATTACCAATCAGCTAGTCAAGTCACCCCCGGACCGCTGGGCTTCTCAATGATTCATTAGTCAGGGTTACACAACGCTGCGGCGCATAAACACACTGACGCACCAACAAACACACACACACACACACACACACACACACACACACACACACACACACACACACACACACACACACACACACACACACACACACACACACACACACACACACACACACACACACACACACACACACACACACACACACACACACACACACACACACACACTGAAGCTCTCTGTCTCACTCGGACTTCCACATGAACGGACAGACAGACAGACAGACAGACAGACAGACAGACAGACAGACAGACAGACAGACTATGTGGACATGCACACACACATGAACCCTCACACGGGCAGCGGGGCGCCTGCCGGCACCGAGTCGCTCGTCCTCATTAAAAAGAGATGCAGGAAAACTGATTTGGAAATGCTCCACATGCAAAGTCCCCAACACATCTTCAATGTCAACTTGAAGGGTTTGTCAGTGAGTTTGCACAAAATTCAAGAATTCTGAACTTTTATTGGACATTTTTCCAGATAAGACAAGGCATTAATTAAAATAAGACATCCCATAATAGGCCTCTGTTCTCCTCTATTAACTCCAGAAATCCTGGTGAAATCCTTTATTTCAAAGCAGCTGCTATCTCAACCCCAACATCCATCACATTGTCATTCCTCAGGGTGTGAGATGTTGATGTTAGGATGGAGAAAGGCCCAGACAGCTGATGAATATGCCGCTAGATTTTTAAATTAGAAAAATAACTTTCAAGGGCAACTGTTCAATTTCATTCATCTTCAAAAGACTAAAGTTTAAAGACCTTTCAGTTCTAATCCGCATATGTTCATTAGCTGTGGAAACAAAGGACCAAAGATATTTGATCCTCTATGTCTATAGCTTTATTGTTTACTAAATACGGGTCTAGCCCCCCCCCCCCCCCCCCAGAGAATGATTGATCATTTTGTATTAAAGTTGCAGTCATTTTTTTTATCATGCAAGAACTGACATTTTAAATATGAGTTATTGACTCTAGGGCTCTGCATCTTAAAAACAGAGGCAACTAAGTTTAAGTGTTGTCTGGGCAACTTGTAATCATTCTACTTTTATTACATTAATCAATTGAGTTGGCCCAAAAAATAAAGAAATTCCCATCTGCTTGGTACATAAACTCCCAGCATGCTCTCTTTCATAGGAAACTATGAGACAATGACCAGGCATTGTAAACATGAGTTTATGGTCTTAATCGCCCGTTTTGAGTCAATACAGCACGATGCTCTCTCTGTAAAGTATGATCCCATTTGGAGTATGGACAATAATGGTATAGGTATTATGCACTCAAAAAACACGATTCAAGGCCTTCTTAGACACATTTAAATATTGTTTGATACATTTAAATAAATCAATTACAAAAATACATATTTATTTAATCGTTATTTTATTTTAGATGTATTTGATACAAATGAGTTGGACTAACTTAATTATATTGTATTGCACTGATGTGCTAAAATTGAGTTGGAGATGTATATAATTATTGGATGGAAAACCTGCCAACACTTTAATTGAGTTCATCCAATGAGTCATTTCTTTGAGTGTGTTGTAGCTACCTTGAGATTGACAGGTCGCTGTTCTGAGAGTTGCCACAACCATGTCACAGTTCATGAAAGTAAATCGTAACATCCCCCCCCCATACCCCCCCACCCATATCACCCACTGATTCCATTCATGCAGAAACTTTTCAGAGCAGCGATACTGCTTATGTTTTCGTTATTTGATGCAGACCATTAGAACAGCCCCGTCCTTTAAATTATAGAAAACAATGGCTGAAAGAAATTACATATTTTCCAAGAATCTTTCGTCCTCTTTGAAGTCTGAGGTTGGACTCCCGTTAACAGCCTGTGAAATTGTGACTGAGTCCAACGTCTCTATGGGAACAGGGGAACCAGGCGGCAAGTATAGTGCACCGTTTTCATTCCATTCCCAGATTGTCCCAGCTGGATTCAAACCGCCGACCTTCCCCTGACCTTAAAAGCACCACGGCCTCAAAGGGATGTGTTATCAGTAGCTCCACACGCCACCAGCCAAAGTTAATTCTAAACATCGACCAGCCCAAATAAAGCTGTTGACCAGTCGGCTGCACCGGTCGTGCCTCGTGGGATTACTTGTTTATTTGTTTCTCCACTCCGGTTTCCAACAGTTCATCTCTCCCAGCGTGGCGGATTACATTTATCAATTTGCAGCTCTGCAAAGTTGTTGTGTAGTTTATATTGTGTGTTAGTGTCAAACTGAAAGGAAGGGGATTTCTTTGGAGTTAGTGGGTGACCTTGGGGCAAAAATGCAAGAGCAAGAGTGACGTGTTAAACTTTAAACACACACACACACACACACACATAATATCATTACGTCCAGGCAAGATTTTTTTCTAATGTCATTCGTGCGCTGTTGTTTTGCTGAGGTTGTCAAACGGTCCTCGGCGGGTTCAGATGTGCACGAGCAAGGTGTTCTTTTCTTCTTTTTTTACTCTTAACTAATGTCTTCATTTTATTTTTGCAATCAATTGAGTGAAGCTAAAATAATCACTTCTTAATTGTTTACAGTAACTATTAGTCCCTTTATAAATAATACATCACCAACTATTTTGTATATATATATATATATATATATATATATATATATATATATATATATATATATATATATATATATATGCCTTGTGATATGTTGTGACCATCTTTGGATCTTTGGCTCTTAGAAATTGTGAACTTTTTCTTGATTTTCTGACATTTTATGGACCAAAAGATTAATCATGAACATAATCAGATCAACTCATAATGAAAATAATCGTTAGTTGCAGCCTACAACGCCGTTTAAATGTACAATGTACATATATCAAACGTATTTCATGTGTGGCCTTACATAACAGACAAGCTGACTAAATCCATATTCTCATTTACTGCAGAGGACTCGGAAAGTAGGTGCCCTCCTTGTCACAAGCTGGAGAGTCTAACACACTCTCTGACGCACTTACACACACACACACACACACACACACACACACACACACTCACACACTCACACACACACACACACACTTGGAAGTTGCCCAGTGCAACCTACTGCCCACCACTGAGCAGGTGCAGATTCAGCTCTTCGTTCAAGGGCATCGCATCAGCAGTGATGGATGGATGGGCGCTCCGGTTCAATTCATCCATTCAGATCCCCGTCGACATCCCAGAGTTTTAAACTGGCGACTTCAATCTTCTTGGTGCATAAAAAAACAAAAAGGGATGTCGTCAAGGTTCAGGGAATGTAAGCACCGCCACCAACAAGCCAGCATGCGAGAGTGAGCATTACAGTGTGTTGACTCAAACTGATGTCTGATGGATTCAGTTGTGTATTTTTTGGGGGGAGCAAAGCGAGGCGATACACACGGAAGGCACTATGCTGCTGCTTTCAACGCTTCTCTGCTGCCAAGCCACACTCTGGCAACACCTGACAATCTGTGGAACATGAAACACCTGAGTGGTTGGGCACAATACTGAAACCGTGTTTCCGTGGCGGGATACTTCTGATAATGCATGCTCTATTTCTGCGACAGCAGCTCCCATCACGAGCCGAGCAGTGCAACGACAACTGTCGACTCGCATCACCTCCGGCTGGAGCTCGTATTAGAAATTAAACAATGTGCGGCCTACTCAGGAAGTTATTAGTCATTACTGGTTCATTTGCATCTTCTTCTTTATTTTTTTTACGTCAACCGTCAAGCAAAACGAAAATTGTCACCTTGGGATCTAGGAAATGTTGGTAGCGTATGCATTATGTATTGTGTTTGTTAAACGTTACTTTTCTTCACCCCTGGATCTCCAGCACAGCTGACCTCCCAGATTGAAAGATGAACAGAGTCCTCTGTGGAGGTCAACGTATTTATCTCTCTGAAACAGTTTGTGCAACATAATTACCACCATCATCATCATCTTCACAACAGCCATCACTCATCTGCACATCATCAGGCTCATACTTCTTCTGCCTAGTGACTACATGTCTTTCTGAACTCGCCTCCTGATGGCCCACAGCTTCTCTCCTCGATGTCAAACTTGATCCCCACGTGAGAACACGAGGGAGGACCAGCAGGGGGGAGGCTCCTGAATCAAATCACAAACGGCCCCGAGCCGCACGGTGACCATGTTATCTCGGGGATCTTGTTAGGGCAGCGATGATGCTGATGCTGATCCGTCTGAAAAACACACTACCAAAAAAAAAAAATGGAATCTGACCGGCGGGCTGGACTATATGACGCACACCTGTAACGGCTCCACTAATCATTAGCAGACATACCTCTGCGAATGTACATTTAAGAATAGCAACACAATCGCACGCGTGGAATTGGAAGTGGAATTGGAATTTGTCTGAGAGAGGAGTGATCACTACGGGGGGGGGGGGGGGGGGCTGGACTGGGAGCAGTGGGCTGGTGAGCTGTCGCTGACTGGGGGGGCTCCGGTGATGCCAAATACCATCACAATGGGTACATTATACGCCACAGATGACTCGCACGCAGATCGCGCGCAGTTGAAACGGTAGCATCTCGGTGAATGGGGCTCACGCGGCGGCATTAACGGGCACCGGAATACCCGAAGCAACTTCACGGTGAATCGGCGTCCGTCCGCGGACCAGTCCGCCACCGAGGCGGCTGCGTGCGGAGACGCAGTCCCCCCCTCGCTCCCTCCGTGGTGGCCGTGTCACTGACGCAAGTGGCAACTAATTCAAGACGTGCACAAATACAGGACACACAACAGCGCTCACCTCTTTGGTGTTCACGATGCCTTTGACGTATTTCCCGAGGACTGAATCCGCGAAGAAGACACTGAACAGCACGGCCAGGCACAGGAGTCTCTCCCCGACCCTCACCTCCATCTTTCTCTCTCTCCTCGCTGCCGCTCGTCTGCTCTCCGAGCTCCCCGAAGCCTGTCTCTCGGAGCGGGAGTGCGCGTGGAGGAACGGCTCGAGCACGGCGTGAGAGAGGACCCGGGCGCGTTCACGCTAGTCCCTGGAATCCATGTGTGCCCTCCCCTCCTCCTCCTCCCCTCCTCCTCCTCCTCCAGCTGTTGAAGCTGTGTGTGTGTGTGTGTGTGTGTGTGCGTGTGCGTGTGTGTGCGTGTGCGTGTGTGCGTGTGTGTGTGTGTGCGTGCAGAGTGCCCGCTCCGGTTCCGCTCGTGCGTTGAGACACGTCCGCACATTCAAAATGCTTTGGCTGATTAACATCATGTTTTCATTAGAGGTCACGCACCTGTGATGAAGTGTCGCTGAGAGATGATTGCGGGTCCCTCGGCTCCGGTTCGGACCCAGCAGAGCAGCGGGACACCGACCGGGAGCACCGGGTCTACCGGGCTGGATCTCTGCTGCCGTCCGGAAGCCGAGCAACATTCAGGCTCCTCGGATTCTCTAATTGGAGTTAAAGTCTTAAACTGATGTTATATATTGTAGTCTATTTATTTTGGGCTTTTATATTTGCATTATTACCCCTTTGTGTTGCAGCTGCTGCACAGCAACTTCCCTCGAGATAGATAAAGTTGTAAACACAATATAAAACACCTTTATAAGTAGCCTCAATTATATTACCAGAGTAACAGCAATATCAGCCACATTCAGTTATGCAGAATTTCCACTTTACCACATATTCAGGCAGGATGTACATGTTTACATCTTTTGTATAATATATACTGTTGTGTAGTTTAATCCATTCAAGAACATTATACATCACGTGTTTTGTATGTTAAATCTTTACCTGCAATGACATTTTTGAAATGTCCCCACTGTCGGACGAATAAAGGAATATCATATCATCATCAAAGCAGTGAAGTAGAAGTATTAAGATGCATCAAATGGAAATAAAATGCCTCACAACTATACTTATACTGCTCTTGGCTTCTTGGTGTTAAATGAGAAAGATCACTTTTTATTATCTGACACTTCATTGTTTGACAAGAGGTCAACCTAGCTGACCTTTCCACGTGCCTCAACTCAGGATGTGGGTGCATATAAATAAAGAGTTTTAGTTACTCTTGCAATCACATGAAAAAAAGAAAGATCAAAAGCCATCAGAGATGCCAAGACTATCTTGGGAGCAAGATTGAATTATAATATCCATTTATCATCGCTAATGACTTAGTTACCCTTTAGTCGGATCAATGCAATGACAGCGTTGATTCATGAACACAACAGCGGGCTCATGGGAGAATATATTTATTTAGATAAAAATCAACAGAGGACAGGAATCAGACACCACTTTGTAGCAAGAAACCTGCAATCAAATCAATCCGATTAACACATCTGGAAGTCAAAATATCTACATGAATCATATCGATCGCTCAATATACATTTGTTTTTTGTATTCACAGGTTTGCACTTGTGTTCTTTTTTAATAATAACAACTTGTAAAGTTTTAAGTACACTTAAATCATCCTTGTTTATAGTCTATGGCTTGTTTATGATAATTTATTTGTTAAAGACTCATCATATTCTACATCAGAATTACATTTTACAGAGCGGAGCAATTTGCATTTGGAGTGCAGACAGTCTATGGCACCGACTGGCGCGTTTTTTTTTAATGATACCGGTTAACGGAAACACTAAACGGCATGAGCAGCACATCTGTTCCCAGACCGTGGCTGCGGTCTTTGGTTCCGTTTCAAAACCAACAATACATTTAGGATCCAACTGACTGATGACTTTAGTATTTACCGTTAGTAAACAAGTGGTTGAGGTCAGGCGCAGCCGCGTGGATGTAAAGTAATGTGGTTTGAACCCAGTGATGTGGTTGGTATGCTGGTTTCACTGGGACGCGACAATAAATGGCATGGCAGCGTTTCTGGCTGAGCTAAGTGACCCTGAGACGACGGCGTCACGCTGTGTGTGATTGCATAGCTTTAGTGTAAATGTGGAGGCAGTTGGCGCGTCATGTGAGCAGCTTCGCACTTTGCGTTGCGCTTCGGCCCGAGAGAGAGGAGCTTCTGGAGACCAACACCGGAGGGATGCCGAACAACCGAACAGACAAAACTAAACTACGACAACTCGTTCGCACTCACAAGGACATTTACAGAAAACAGTTGGTCTGTGGTTCATCACAGGGTTCTAACACATTTTGACCAATGGATTTCCATGACCAAACTGAAATCTCGTTATAAACATGAAACATTTAGAGAATGTTGCGCCGGATTATATTTTGAGCATCTTTCTTTAAAAAACATATCAATTATTTCAAACTCGGTGTAAATGAACATGTGATTATAACACATTTCCATGACTTTTCCAAAACTTTTATGATTTAAGTTTTTTCCATGACTTTTCCAGGCCTGGAAATGACCATTTTAAAATTCCATGACTTTTACAGGTTTTCCATGACCGTACGAACCCTGTCATCAACAAATAGACAGATATTAAACAAAGCAACACTAAATGAAACGATACTGAAAACGGGCATTTCAGATCCATTCTGCAGGAAGCATTCAGAGTCTGCATCGGCAAAACCCTAAAAATGCCAGAAGTATGGGAATCTGAAACGGAGCAGACGCATTTGTCCGTAACGCCAGATGGGCGCTCCGGTGCATCGGCTTCAGTCGGGGGAGCCCGATGCACGAGTGGTCGTCGAGCGGAAGAGGGAAGAGGCATACGGCAGCCAGTAAACAGCAAGTGGGTGAATTTGACACATTTTCCTTGAAGGTTTCTAACAGCTCACACACTAAGGTGTACACAACAACCGTGCCGACAGCCAATCGACCCGACTGGGCGTCATCGGCGGACTCAGGGTTGCTTGAGGAGTTTAGTCGATACATATACCACGCACAAAACACAGTGTCATAGCGGCTTAAGATTGCTTTCAACAGCACATTACGAATACCACTTATAGTCTCTTGACTGTAAAGTGCCATTTCTTGTTTGATGTGAACAGAACACACACCGGAGCTCGTGATTCTCACGCAGCACAGAGACGAGTGTGATCATGTGAACAAAAACAAAAACAAAAAGTCAAGTATACAAGTTTAAAATACATTTGCACAGATTGACAAACTACTGGAAAAGTGCAGCGTCAGCATAAGCAGCGACTAGCAGAGCGAGACCAAACCTCGGCCCAGTATTGCCGAGAGGATGAGAGTCTTACTTTCTTTCTCTTCACGCCCCCGGTTCTCTCCATCAATCTGACAAAAAAGAAATGTCAGTAAGTACTCCGCGCTGACAGAAGTGAGCGCGGTCTAATCCCGTAGCATGACTTCGCTGCTTAAAATCCTGCTCTTCTACGAGGAGAGGATTTTGCACTTGGAGCTTCAGCTAAATCCTATTCATCACCCAGCATCCTTCTCTGCAGACCTGGCAACCTGAGCTCGGTTGCCAGGCAAGGAGGGCAGGACTGTGCCAGCATTGTTGGCATCTATATTTAGTTGGACCTGAGAGGGACTAACCCTCCAAAAAGGACATTTTGTGTACTTCAAATTGCTTCGGTGGAGACGCACTCAGAGCAGTGGCCCCAGGTAATGGACAACTGAGTCAATCACACAATGTGATGGCGGGGAGAAGAGCGAAAAGGAAAAGAAAACCCAGTCCACCAGACATTTAGTTGGGCAAATAAAAACGCAGTTGCTTTTACATGGAACCCCTGCAATCTTCTCCTGTCCTTGAGTTCGGGCCTAAGAGCATCGGCTCTGAAGAAACAGGTCGTCAGGCGGGAAATCCCCCGACTCGGGAGAAGTGGTACTTTGACACGGCGCACGCCGAGCAGAGACGTGAGCGAGAGCGCCTGTCGGGGAGCGGGGACGTCCTCAGATCAGGGCGCCGGAGGAGAGACGGCGCCGCGATAGCCGAGGGCTTCTGGACCTTCTGTCGGGCTTTAGTTCTGCAGCAGGAGAATGTGAACCAATTATTTCCGTTGCTGAAATAAAAACGATTTAAACATTTAGCGTTTTACAGACCTCCGAGAGCAATGCTCGCTCTTTAAAAGAGTTATGAAGATGATGGGACCCACATTTTATAGCAAGTACTCTTTAGAAAACTACCCAGCTGCATCTGCACCGACTCCACTGTTGGTGTTAACAAAATGCAATATTTGCATTAGTTATGTCAGCGCTACAAAAAGCAGCAGGCAGCGTCTAGACGGGGCTGTGTGATATTCTCCATCATCCTATCAGTATGCGTTACTGAGACGAGGATTTGAGTGTAGTGGGAGGGGCCGGGGACGGCGGAGCAGCTCTGCTAAAGCAGCAGAGGTAAATATTGAACACATTCAAAACTGGAATAAATAGCAAAAATATTACACAGCATCGTGTACAAATCAACAAAACGTGATGATTGAAGGATTAAAATACAGCAATAGAAGATAAAAAAGTAGAAATAACTAGAGTATTTCTACTGCATAGGGTTAAAATGATTTAAAAAACGGCAACAATTTCCAGAAGGAAGTAAATCAATTGATTCAGTTTGGAGCCGTTCAGTCGGTTCCGTTTTGGCGTTGTAATTTGATTCGGGAGAGTCCACAGAGCTACTCTCCACAAAGTGAGCAGTATTGACTTGCAAACCGGCGCAATGGAGAACACGATGTGCAGTTATTAAGTGTGATTTAGAGAGTCGCTCCCCCAAAGGACAAGTGGCTATTTTGATGGGGACGGCTCCGTAAGCACACAGTGAGCCTACCCCGAGCTGATGAGGCCTTCAAAGGAGCGCCTTGGCCGGGATGAATCACCCATTCAGGCTCCGGCTTAAGTATCTCCTGCACTGCTTTATGCTCAGCTGCAACTCCATCAAGTGTGTGTGCTGCATGTGTGGGCGAGTGCTGGTCTTTGATCTAAGTAGCTGCTAAATTACCATCTTATTCGAAAACAATAGTCTTGTGGGTGTTTTCATTTCCTCGGTGCTTGATGGAGCGCCAACAAGTGGAGAGCATTGTGCAGCAGAGGAAGTTTTTAGAATGAGTTTCGTCCCTCACGCTATCACTCTCTCAACATTTGTCTGACTTTCATTTACTCTTTCATCCTCCCTTCACGCCACGGATCAACTGCGGGTTTCTTTCTTATCTAAGCTTATTTACGGTTCAATACCGACAGCGTCAGTATTGTTCTTGGCTGCCATGGCAACTAAGCCCTCCCTGCCAGCAGTTTTAGTCTCCGTCCCGACAGCAAGCTCCTCTCCCTCAATGGGGCCGGCGAGGAGCGAACCGGCTTCACCAGAAGAGGCCGACGCGCTCCTATCGGTCCGTTCCAGCTTGCGGTGCTTGCGTGGCTCCGGGGGCGTGTCCTTCTGGGTGAAGACGGTACGAATCCGCTCCACGCAGATATTGGCAGCCTCCTTGGTCTCCCTGCAGAGCTGCGATAGGCTGAGGAAGCCATGGGGGAGGTCGTCCACCACGCACAGAGTGACGGGCTGGTTTATGTTCCTCAAACGCTTGGCAAACATCACAGAGTCATCCAGCATGGGATCCAACGCACACGCCTGGTGGGGGGGGGGGGGGGGAGGAGAAGGAAGAGCGGGGGAAAGGTGGTTAAAAGCAAATTAGGATTCCCTTCAGACATGTCAAGAATCTTAATTAAGGAATGAAGAAAGGGAAGCCAAGCATCCAGGTCTCTTTTGTACCCGTTTCTGATTTTACATTCTCGCCAACTCACTCTGGCCACTTTAAAATGAGCACCTGTTGCTAATTTTACATGGCAAGACTCTTGAGAGCAAGCTTCAACCTACAACAACATCACATCATCGGAATTATAAAGAAACATTATAACGATCAGCTTTCTCATAGAGGATCACTCATGTAACCAAATGAAGACAGTTGGAGACTCAGCTGCACTCGACAGCGAGTTGAGCGAGCAACTATTGAACTGTGTATTTAACTGTATAAATTCCCTACTTTACATAACTCTAATGTAGGGAAATTGCAAAGTGTCCTCCTGTTAATCAGTGCAGCTGCTGCTTCATCTTACCACGATGTGTACGGGTGGCATCCCTTTCAGCAAGCTATCGGGAGCCAGCAGAGGAGAGCAGAACGGATCCTTGACCACTGGAGAGCTCTGCATCTTCATCTCGGCGAGCTGCTCTGAGCGCAGCGGCTCGAACCCCAGGGGGAACTCCCTGGAGTGCTCCCGCTCCTCCTCTCCAGCAGGGGGGGGTATGGCCACTGAAGACAGGTCCCACGGCATGGAGGGATCTGCGTCTTTGGAGAGGTAGAAATTCACATCCTCTGGCTACAAAAGAAGAGATAAGAAATAATTCAGGATACACGGTCGAAAGGGAAAGTCATTCCAAGTAGAGAAGAAGAAAGGCATAACATATTAGACGGAAACAAATTAACACAAATACCTTGGCGCAATGCCTGAGTGTCTTGGCTGTGCAACCCCAATTTCAAGGAGGAAAAGCACATTTAAAATCTTGCGTCACCCCTACTAGTTAATTTCCCCTAAACCAGCCACTAATCCAGTCTGCCTGTGTGGAAACACACGGGAGGATAATCTGCGTACCGTGATGGTAGCCGCCCAACCAAAACACTTTGATATTCAGTCAGCATTTTATAGCCGGATCTGTTTATGAGGCATGGATGACATGATATCAGCCGAGTTTATCAAGATGAAACACACATAACGGCAAGGTATACACCAGCGTATGTTGGAGGGCCGACATCTATCCATGGTGATAAACAGCCTCTTAAAAAGGCTCCAGCAGGCTGCTAAATCATGTTAAGGCAAGCTGTATGAAAGCAGAGATAACTTGGGACGCCGGTATGTCTTCCCTTCACGGCAGAGGTGTCATAACTATTATATATATATATATATATATATATATATATATATATATATATATATATATATATATATATATATATATATATTGTTTTATCACTGCAGGTTAGAATCCCACAGCAACACCTACTACCAGCCAAGAGTTCTTCCAAGCAACAGCTCATTTAATGCGGTTAAGAGGACGCTAATCTCGATGTAAAACATGTTCCAGTGTGACGTACAGTGCGCTCGGAGAGCAGCGGTGCTCTGAGAGGAGCAGAACTGTTGTGGGATCCCAAGTCGTTGCACGTCTGGCTCTTCACAGATAACTTCCTGGAGAGGAACTCTGAGGTATCCGGCACCACAGGGGGGTCGGCGTGAGGAGAAGAGATGACCGCCTCTGAAATGCTCTTCCTCACGGTGTCTATACATGTATGTATAAAAAAGATGGACACAGGGGGAAATGAATGAGGCATTGGGCAAAACAAAGAGAGGAACAATCCTTTTTTTAAGTTATCAAAAATACAGATTAAAGACACAATAGAGTATATATGTGTAACGGATACAGACTCGGGCTCAATAGCAGACAGAGGACAGGAGAAAGTACACATAGTATTACACAATCACTTATTCTTCCGTTTCCACTTATCATATGTCCTTTGGTTGACAGCCAAAAGCTAAAAGCCTCAAATTTAAATTAGGATGTATCAGGATGAGGAGCGGAGAAGTGGGTGGAGGAAATTCAAACACTTCTGTCATGGTGACATGGTCGGCCCGCCCCGAGCCGTCACAACACAGCTGGAGGAGACGCCATTGCCGTCTCTTCCCAAAGCGCTCCCGATCGATCTCTTTAATAACCAACATCTCAGCACCGTGATGTCCTTTTAATAATGCAGACCCACCTCTGACAACATCCTCACTTTGGGCTTGCAGCTGAGGGGTATGTCAACCTCCCTAAAAAAAAGGGACACCGGGGAAATTACGATTCACCACCGGATTTACCGTAGCTACAATTAACAATTACTGTCAAAGCCCTGCTGCTCCAAAGAGGTGAATTGATATGAATGAGTTACAGGAGTGTTGCACAACAAGGTGGGATAAAGCCATCATTGATTAGTTGAATGATGAATAAAGGGGATCAATCTCAATAACAGCCTCCATATGGGCTGTAAATTAACTTTGGGGCATTTAATGTTGGTGATCTCCTAATTGGTGTAATAAAAACAGTGAAAACGTGGAGACACACACACACACACACACACACACACACTCAGTTGGAGTTGGTGCTTTACCAGTGGCTCCTGGTGGCGTCTCTGCAGCTGTGCTGGGAGAGGCGGCGGCTCTGTTGGGATCCAGCAGCGAGTGGATCCAGTTGGAGGCTCCCTGTCGGAAGTCTCGGAGCAGCACAGCGGTGTCTCTCCTCACCAGGCTCAGCGTGCTCACTTTCTCCACCTGCACCTCCGTCTGAGGCTCATTGCCTGGAGGCAGGAGACACGGAGGAGGGCTCAGCAGTTAGAGATCGATGAACAAGTGAGATTTAAGGATTTTTTATTATTCTTGCATAAGCATGAATGAGTAAAAGAAAAGATGGGAAAGGTATGATGGGAGTGAAGAAACCCACAGACAGAGGGTTCAATACTGCAACACAGACGGCAATGCAGCGCGATGACAGAAGGACTGAAGAGAACATGATCAGTGTTTAGCCCAGTTGTTTGGCATAGTTACTAGCCCCCACAGCCCTCCTTTATTTTGACAACATTTATTAAAAACACTTGTAAGTTTCTGTGGCTCCTTCCATACATTAATGACAACAAATGGAAAACCATCTATATGCTAATACGTTTAGTTGTTTGTGAAAGTTTTTCAGACACGATACAACAAAACTATGGAGTAAAATCCATAAAGATTTATGATTACATTTATTCTAATATTACGGTGGGATCCAAGTTGAGAGCAAAACAGCTGTATGATGAATATGATCATTATCACTCGTAAAACTACAAAGATTGGCAGTGCAGACATTCGTTGAATTAATAAGTCGACAGACTATTTCAGTTTTGCTCATCAATGTTCAACACAGTGTTTGTAGGTTGGGTTTTAACTGCTCGCACTTTGGGCTTTAAATGTATATAAATTGTAATATTAGTTACTTAATCAAATGGAATAGAGTGAAAAGAAAAAGAACAACATCCTAACAACATGACTAATTTATGATAAACAAGTAGTTGCCAGTCATTATTATTATTCACAAACTAGGATAAAGACCATTATGTAAGGAATATATATATATATATATATATATATATATATATATATATATATATATATATATATATATAACGTGGGGCAGCAGACGGTAGAGACATGAAGAGATTTTTGAAAAAATTGAAAAATGGAGAAAAAACCTCAAGATAAAAGAAGAATCCAGACTTTATTCTCAAGACACACACACACACACACACACACACACACACACACACACACACACACACACACACACACACACACACACACACACACACACACACACACACACACACACACACACACACACACACACACACACCCCCCTACCTGCATAGGCGCTGAGACACCTGGAGAGCACACTCAGCGGCAGCAGGGGATCCATAAGTGTTAGCAGACGGGAGGGCGATGCGTAGGCAGTCAGCAGGGTAGCTGGGTAGATTGCAACAAGGCCATCTGGCATCCGCACACCAAAGGCAGCAGCGCGCATAGAAGTCGTCACACACAAGTTTCCTCCTGCACTATCCCCAGCCAGACACACTTTTTCTCCAGTCCAGCCTGGAGAGATATCAATAAGACATTCACGATGGAGGAAAATAACAAAGAAAAAGAAAATTAGAAGGGGGGGGGACTAGATTTGGAACCAAAAATGAAAAAGCGCCATGGCAAAACTAGAATTAGCCCCAGCGGTTGTACAGGATGCCTCTGCCAAAAAGTTCCGGGTTAGGAAAAAGCAATGTGACACGCATCAGGACACCGGCTCTCTTCTCTCCCCCACAACACCGCTGAATACGTGACTGTGGAGTCGACACGCTGCATGCCTCATGGCCGTGATATTATCTTCTTGTACTACAACACAGACATATTGCACTCCGATCAATGTTCATTTTACAGTGTGCATCCACGGGGGGATGTTCCCTAAACAGGCCAGATGTCTTTTGTTGTCGGCCTGAATATTGAGCATCACAATTTGGTCTTATTACAGAACAACGGGTAAAGCGGAAGACTATATGTCGCAGCATGATTACTTTCAAAGTGATGAATTAATCCTCTCCGGAGCTAAGGGGAATTGGAAAACCTCGGGGAAGATTTATTGAGGCAGTGGACAGGACACCTTCACTCAGAAAGAGTTTTATCCGCTCATTGATTTGAAACAAACTTGTTTTCTCCTGCTCAATTGTTTACCAATAACTTCATGTATTACTATTACTATTATGTATTCAGGGTTCTTACACATGTTGACCAATGCTTTTCCAGGACTTTGAGGACTTTTAACCAAATTTCCACGACCAAACTGAAATCTCGGTATAAACATGAACAATTTAGAATTTAGCGTATTGAGAGCGTACGCCGACTTATATTTTGAGCGTTTTTCTTTAAAAAACATATTAATTATTTGAAACTCAGTGTGATTAGAAAAAATGTCCATGACTTTTCCAAAACTTTTGTGATTTACGTTTTTTCCATGACTTTTCCAGGCCTGGAAATGACCATTAATAAAATTCCATGACTTCTCCAGGTTTACCATGACCGTACGAACCCTGTGTATTACTATTACGGATAAGTAAAACAGAAAAAGTACACTTTTGAAAAAGCCAGTACATCGATATAAACAATGCTGTATGATGTGCATGTACCCAGGAGGTGGTGGTTTCGCAGAGCCCAGCAATAGGCGTAGAAACACTCCTCCAGGGCCCTTGGAAACGGGGCCTCGGGGGCCAGGGAGTAGTCCACTGACAGTATGGGGACACCAAGGTCCTGGGACCAGCTCTTCAGATAAGGCTGCAGAAGACACAAGACATGGGTATGGATGGGGGAAATTATGAAAAATAAATAAATAATAAGTTTCAGTTATTATATTACATGCTGTTAAATTTATGAGACACAATAATACCCAGAGGAAGGCAGACAGCGGGACAAATGTGTTGGGAGTGACGTGCGAGGGGAGCATTAAATCATAAAAATAACATGGCCCTCTGACGTCATCGGTCTGCTATCTGAGTCACTGTCTAGAAAAAAAAAAGGTAGCATGAGCGCTGCCCTCCCAGTCACCCTCATTTGGTTCTCCTCTCATACAGCAATTATACAGACCTAGTTTCCTGGATATGAAGGGAAAAAAAGACGAAGACAAGAGGACGGTGTGGATTTACAGGGATAGCCTACACAAAATGAGTATTGTGCTACTTTCTGTTGCTATAGTCAGGATAAATGAGTACTATTTGTATGCTAATCTGCAATGCAGTGACCTTGAAAAGGCATCCAAACTTGTCATGACAAAATAATCCTTCCACAAAGCATTCATCATTTCCTCCTCCGTCATTATCTTCTCCCAACACCTTTTTGACTGGCAATGACAGGGCGGGTGGTGAAAGAGACAGCGCTCAATCCACTAACAATGCCAGAAAAAGCATGGTGTGTGTGTGTGTGTGTGTGCGTGTTGCTTCACCGACCAGTGATTCAGCAGGAAAAATGCATTTAAAAAAGTAGCAGCTCCAGCAGTCAGCTGGGCGTCCTTTCAGCGCTACTTGTCACGACACACTAAGAGTGAGACCGCTGACAAATGAATCTTCAAGCCCTGCTCAGGGTGGCTTTTTACAACAAACAGAAAGGTAACCCTCAAGGGGAAGGGTGTGTGTGTGTGTGTGTGTGTGTGTGTGTGTGTGTGTGTAAGCAGCAATTGAGAGTGTCAATATATGCCAGAGTCCATGGACAGGTGTGTCAGTTTATCTGCCTGCATAAAAGGAGCTAAGGGATGTGTGTGTGTGTGTGTGTGTGTGTGTGTGTGTGTGTGTGTGTGTGTGTGTGTGTGTGTCTAACCAAGGCTGGTTGATTTTTACACGATGACTTAGGAAACAGGCAATTTACAAAGAATAACACCAATTAAGAAAGTCCCAGATCTGTTCTCAAAGCAGGAATTAATGGGTGCTGCTGTCCCACTGACTCAGACAGGCAGAGCAGTTAATCTTCAAGCTTATACCACTACTGCGATTGTGTGTGTGTGTGTGTGTGTGTGTGTGTGTGTGTGTGTGTGTGTGTGTGTCCAAGTTGCTAAAAGCACAGATGCCAGCACACCCATTCCTGTGATCTCAGATTTATTGGGAACTCAGAGCGCCAAAGATTCCTGCCACTGAATTCCAACTCTCCATCTCACCCAGACGACAGGAAAGCCAGGCTTAAGGCAAGGACACAGGACGAGAGGACATACGAGAAGTAGAAAGGACAAGCCTAGCCTACGCCCTCAGTATCTTTTTCTATTCTCTCCTTCTTGGCTTGGCCTCGGGGATGGAGAGAGCAAAAGGCATCTAGATATATTAAGGAGGTGAGGACATGGAGCCAAAATAAGACAGGGAGGAGACGTTAAAAAAGGACACCAAGTGAACAAAAGGATGTTGTGAGATATTAGAAAGATTGAGAGGGAGGGTGTAATAAGAAAGGCGAGGTAAGATGAGAGGATAGTCTGACAAGTCTTCCATTAGTGCCCGGCCCCGGGGTAATCCTGCTCTGCTCGTTGGTACATTTCTCCGTTTAATTCAACAAGACAGCCCCGTTCGCCCTCGCCTCTGATTGCTCCCTCCCATCCTCCGGTTGCTAGGAAGGATGCCCAAGTCCTTGGCGATGTCACAGCGCCCGGTCTTGCGGTAGCTCTAAGCAGCCAGATGCCACATAAAGTCTGCGAACAGATGACCAGCGTAGGACGAACAAGGAGACGCGGGGGCGCAAACTGTGTTTGATGGAGCGATGACAAGAAAGCACCAACAGTATTGTAAAGACCTGAGACAAAGCTTGGAAGTGGGTGTCCCTTTTTTATATCACAGGGATCAAGATATTAAGACACGAGCAGCTCCATACTTTCTATAAGAAAATACAGTTTTGAGGAAGTGAATGACAGGAAGCAACAATTTGCATGGAAGAGACGAGTCAGCTTTGTGTGCACCGTACCAGGTAAGAAGGCATGGATCATCGTTTTCAGAGATTAATTACTAAATAATTAGCGTAACAGATTAATGACGTCACACTATCAACAGGGTTTAATTACAATTGTCACACTTTGCAGCACTGAGGGGATGAGAAGATGAACTGGAAGAGCGCTCTGACAATAATGTCCAAGTTTCTCATGGTGTAGAGTTGTCAGCGTGTGAGTATGTACGTGCCACATTATGACCAGCTGTTTAATTAGAAATACCACTAAGTCTATACTGTCCCAGCAACATCCGGTTCTGAAGAGGAAAGCCAAGGCGGAAGTCCTCAAGCCACCTGGTGACGCCATAGTACCTCTGTCCACTTCGTAAATGCCAAAGTCAAGTCTTTTGACATTTTTTCTTACAAAATTAAATAATGCCGAGAGCAAAGAAAACTCCATGTAAAGCGTAACATCTCACCTCATGTGACTTGGAGGTTTGGGCCACAAATCCTCCCCCATGGAAGTGGATCAGGAGGCAGGAAGAAGAGGGGAGGCGCTTGGTCTTCATCCCCAGCGACAGAGAGATGGCGCCCCCTTCAGAGCGAGCAAGAGACAGCAGCGTCTCGCTGTCCTGGAGGGAGGGAGAGATGGAAAAGGAACGAATAAACAAAATGAGACCGCGCTCATGCTAATAAGAGCACGACAGGATGACAGATGGCGATGTGTGCACCGCTCTGACAACTGTCCACAGACTGTGTTTATTGCGCACAAAGCCCGGTTTCATTGTTAATATGTGTTACTTCTAGTGTTAGCAACAGGGCTCTCTTGAGAGGAGGATTAACTGGCTGCTCTGCACCAGCTCGCTGCCAGCCCCCCCTGAGCCTGCATCAACGCACACTAATTCACATTAACAGAAACAAGGAGGGAGGGGGCTTGGGGCCGAGAGGGGTTTCTTTCTCGGTGATGCTGGTTTGTACTTTGCATTATTAACAAAGACAGTTCTTTTTGTTGAAGGGTGACCGATGGCTGGAAGTGTTTGTTGATAGCCATTTCTGGTGGCGTGTTAAGTTACAAAGAAAGGAGGAGGGCTCGCTTAGACGGAGAGAGGGAGTCTCCTGAGAGATTTGGGGAGGGAGTGGAAACGGTGATACCTATAATAGAGAAAAAGAAAGGGAGCGATAATGACTGGGGATTAAGTCCATGAGAATAAGACGGGAGAGGTCGCTTGCTCTCGGTCGGAATAGTACCAGATATGCTATTATATATTGGACGAATATTTTAAGAATTTGTATGATTGCTCAGTGGTTTAAAAAGAGCCAGCGGAAAACTGTCAAAAACTAGGTCACAGAAAAAATACTTACAGAAAATACAGCAGCTATCTAGTTTTGCATAATATCTGACATGATGAAGCTATATTCTTTTTATTGCATTTATTCCCTGTGCGACGACAGTGCGAACAGAATTTGGATTTAGCTACCTGTCCTTCACGCAAGTCGTAGGAGATGAGCCTCATCTGAACCGGAGCGGTGCCGATG
Source organism: Liparis tanakae (assembly GCA_036178185.1). Taxonomy (NCBI): domain Eukaryota; kingdom Metazoa; phylum Chordata; class Actinopteri; order Perciformes; family Liparidae; genus Liparis; species Liparis tanakae. The sequence continues at coordinate 7,048,130 of CM070092.1, forward strand.
TGTGCTGATGGTGGAGGGATGGTTACAGATGCTCCGTGGTTGGCCGCCAGGGGAAGGTCAAAGGGCACGGCGGGAACGGAAAGAGCCCGGTTCACCTTAACTTGCGTGGATGTCATACTGACAAGACTCTGGAGGAAGAGGGGAAAAGATGAACAGAGAGACAAAGACCGAAATAATTGAGACAGAAAGGCAGAGAGAAAGAGGAGAGCAAGTTACAGAATCAGGCCACTAGAGAGAGAGGGAGAAGGAGAAACTGGATGAATAAGGCATGAATCCTATTTATTAAAATATAATTCCACCCCATTATTACCAACAGCCTGTAGGCCAAAATACATAATGATAGAAAGATAGCTTTACCAGAGGAAAGTCAAATATTCTTGAACCAGTTTTAAAATTCTGTCTGCATGTGTTAGTGGCAACAACAAGGGACGATTGCAGATGACTTGGGAGAGGGTGTGTGTGTGTGTGTGTGTGTGTGTGTGTGTGTGTGTGTGTGTGTGAAGTAAGGGTCCTCACCGATAGGACTTCAGTCTCGGTGATGTTCCAGAAGCTCTTCCAGAAATGGACGTCCAGGTTCTGGGTGATGCGTTCAAATTCTGCCCCTCTCAACTCTGGGTCGATGGCGAACTTCCCTGAGGTAAATAGAGAGCTGGCTGCGACACCTGGGGAAGGAAGGACAGATAAGGAGGGTATAATAAAAAGAGCCGAGGTAAAGGACAAGAAATACATAAATAACAAGTTTGAAAGTCAAGATGGAAACAAAAAGTGATGGTACAAAAAAAAAAAGAAGAAAAGCTCAAATTCACAAAGACAGAAATGGTCGAAGCGACAGCAAGGGGAAAAGGAAACTAAAGGTGCAGTAAGTGAGTGGACAGAACATTCAATTGATAAAACATAAACTTACTGACAATACAAAAGGAGTGTGAAAGGATGGAGGAAAAGCTCAGAGATAAGGCCAGAATCAAGAAAAGCTTTTTCTCACAGCACTGCAATCTGAATGTCACACAGATGTTCCAAACTTACTGCGCTGAAACCAAAGCATTTCATCATGGCATTACAATCAAATGCAACCATGACTGAAATGCTCTGAAAGGAATCAAGGATGGGCAGAAAAGGGAAGCAGTCGCCACTCGGGCTTCCATTAAACTAAAATACAGACAAGACAACTAGTGCAGCGTAGGCGCTGGAGGAGAGAGGCACATTATGCATATAGCCGAGGAGCCTGTGCTCACTCCAGACTACAGAGGGCTATGAGGAAGGGCTGAGAGGGCTCCATACACTCACCATATGGTGCAATACTCACTGCCTCCACTGCGGTGCAGCACAGAGCACAAGAAACCATCAGTTGAATGATTCCTTTTTTAATGTTAAGTATTGATATGTATGTGTGTATGTGTGTGTGTGCATGTTTTTTCTATCTGTGCCTCTGTACATAACAGTGTGCTTGTTCAAAACATTCTGAAATATAAGAGCCAGCCCTCGAGATTCAAAAGGATGAAAGAGCATCAACAATTAAAGCACACAACATCAAAACAGGTACACAGTCAGGGGCCAAGGAGCAATGTGGGAAGAGTCATGTGGAGGAGGACGAACTGTGAATGAAAATTAAGTGACTGGGTGATGAGCGATGCTAACCTATTCCAGACTGATGGCGTCTGTAGTTTTCCCCAAAGGCCACGAGGCCGATGGCGATGGTCTGGAGGCAGGGCCGGATGGCTGGAGTGAACTGGAGGCGTGGAAGAAAGAACAGAGACACTTTAAATTCCAATCTATGCTACAATTAAAACTGCTGTCATTTGACCAGAGAAAGTGAAATATAGATGGATTATAGAACGTCAGATGAGACATTATAAATTGATGCAGCCAGAACTTGGGATGTTTCATCATTTTCCCTTTGGTTTGATTTTGCTCTCTGATGGTTGAGCTTCTGTAGTCGAGCTGAACTGAGAACAGAGACTCAGACTGTACAGAGAAGACATTCCTCTGTTACATTTGACATGCAAGTTTGAGCAGCAGGAGTCAATTGCAGGTCTGAATTGCTCTGTGGCTTTAATTGTTAACACTTCAGAGCGCTCCTGCTCCCTTTTCAGGGTCTAATCCTTTAGTATGGCGACTTGGGGAAAAACTAAACCTGTGCACGTTTAATTAGTCATCCATCTGTTTTGTCATCTTTTTTCAAAATGGAATACTCTTTTCATTGACTATGATCTGTCCAGGGTGAACAATACCTTTGCCCAATATGTAACACAATTGGCGGTAAGGTTAAGTGTACTTTTGGAAGAACTGTAGATGTTGGTACATTCAGGACAGTGTCTACGCGTCAAGTGAGAATTGGTGAGTTGGATGTTGCTTTCCATCCCTTTTTCGCTGCATCGTTGTGAGGAGTATCCCTCCAACCTTAACCAGCGCAAACTTTGTGCAGATTTAAGTATTTCCTACCTTTCTTTCTTTCCAGCTTCCTACTTTTTTCTCTCCTAAAAACCCAGCTGAGGACTCTCACGCATGAACCACTGCTATTTCTACTCCTCCCATTTTCTTTCGCTCATCCCGTCACCCATCCCAGCACCAACGAAGCCCGATCTCACCTGAAAGCCGAGACAGCGGCCATAGAAGCAGCCCTTGTGCATTGAGGAGTACTCGCGGACAAAGCTCTCGCTGAGGCCACTCTCATCGTGGAAAAACAGGTTGCCGTGGTGGTTGTCGTGTAGCATGCGCTGGGCCAGGTAGAGCAGGGCGCGCAGCTGGCACAGGGCGTTGCAGTAGGCCTCCATCTCCGCCGCATTGTGTGCCAACCGAAAGAAGATGCTGTGGCAGTTGGAGGAGATGTAGTGCCCCTTCTGGATGATGTGGAGAATGCAGCAGCGCACTACCTAGAAAAGGATAAAGAATGTTTAATTCAATTTGGAGACTTATTGTATGCTTAAACAAATGGATGCATAGTATTATTCCTGATTAAACGCAGTTCCTTAATTGAGCTCTCATTAAAAAGCCTCGTCCTTTGGGTCTGATTAAACTGTGATTAGGATTAGGGTGGTCAGCATGAAGGGGGAAAAGAACAATGAAGGAGAGTATGCCTGAAAGACAGCGTGTGAAAGGCTTGCTGCTTGAGCAGGATCGTACCGATTAGTCTGAGCAGCACCGTGTGAATGAGAAGGATTCAAAATGTTGAAATCAAGGAGCAAAGAAACAGCGCAGCAGACGAATGAAGCTCGAATGCAGCCGCTGAAGGTCGTGATGTTTCATCAATAGCTGAAGATAAAGTACAGTGGGTACAGTAGGGGTAGATATTCTGCAGCTGGAGGAACTCATCCAACCTGATTTGCAGCATAAAATCAATCTGTAAAACAAATGGACTGCCCTTGAAACAGAGCGATATCAAGCGGGACTGGTGAGCCGTGTCTCAGCGTTGGGAGAATATTGATAAGAAAGTATTGCGGTACGGGGGCAGATTATTATCATCGCTGCAAGGGTGTGAAATGGAAACACAGACAAACGTCCCAACGCTTACCTTGACCAGTGAGCGATAGCCATTGGCAGGTATGTGTGGGTCAAAGTCAAAATGATGGTAGACTGCCGCGAAGCCGGAGACGACCGGCTCCAGGCTGCGACCGTGCTCCTGGATCAGCTTCATGGTGTCCACCAGCCGCCGGGCCGCGTCGCCCTGCGTCCCCTTGGCCCCGCCGGAGAAGAAGGTGGCGTTCTCCTCACACACGCCGTACAGGGCCGCAAACACCGCCTTGGTGTCCATCACTAAAGGCAGAGAGAGAGAGAAGCAAGGCAAAGGTTGACACCACATTCTGTTGGATGCAGTGAAGGTTGGGTTAGGGCACTAATGAACTAGATCGCTTCAAACTTTCTTCTTTTGTTGAATTCTGATTGTTGTATATTTTGCTGATTGAAATAAACGAAACGAAAAAGGTTGAACATGCATAGAAATAGTTTCAACAGTTATTCATGTGAATATTTATGTATTCTTGCGGGGAAATGCTCGTTTTATTAGATTGGTGACATAGGGGCTTGCGTCCCAATAATACTCACTGACCTAACTATCCATTATGCCACCTTCCTGATCCCCATTTGTAAAATTAAAGATGGTTTGTTCCGTAGTAAACTACACCTTTAGCTGCCATCGAGTCCCTCAACCATAACCAGGCAGCAGCTCAAACCCCATCCTGCACCACACCCACACTGGTTAGTAGCATGTAGACACTGCACACAGTCAGATATCATTGGATATATCCTACATAATGTTCTCTTCCTCCTATTATATAATTCCTCACGGCCTGGCGTACAGAAGTTCATTGATTGAAACGAGTTCAGAAGGCCGTGGAGTTAAATGATATAAGCAGAGAGAATCCACCAAGATCTAAGCAGACATGAGTGGAGCAGGAGGAGAAGGCCGAGGCCCTTTGCTCACGTCATGCCGCTCGGGGGGGGAACACCAGTTAGTCATACACTGACAAAAGCACATTCACATCAGAGTCCCAAAGGGAGGTCTACAGCTGACAACACACACAGCGGAGTCTGTTTATCGAGTCTTCCCAAACCACCCCTGCCCTAATGCGGCACAACGAAGCTGTCGTGCTGCGACTGCAGCGCCGCGCTCGCCCGTCAGGTCGTCCCAGAGCTCGGTCTCCACAACACCGCCGCCTGGGAACGGGCAGGTACTTACCGTATAGGGTGACAGGCCCGCGGAGAGACAGAGGAGAGACGAGCGCGGGCCGGTCGACACACGGTGTGAAACTAAAAAGACAAAGCGAGACGGCAGTGGTTTCGTAATAGACGCGAGAGTGAACGTTTTAGGGGCGGAGCCGACATGGGGAAGGAAGATCATTTCTTCGTTATGGATGGGCGTTAACCAATTTCCCTGCAGGGCTGAAGCACATTTATGGAGATAATAGATAATGATCAGGTCACCCCGAATTACACCAGCCGCCCTTGGATTTAACACACACACACACACACACACACACACACACACACACACACACACACACACACACACACACACACACACACACACACACACACACACACACACACACACACACACACACACACACACACACACACACACACACACACACACACACACACACACACACACACACACACACACACACACACACACACACACACACACACACACACACACACACACACACACACACACACACACACACACACACACACACACACACACACACACACACACACACACATCCCCGAACTTTTGCTGTGAGAACTTCTACCAAGGCTGGGGGGGAAATGATGGAGCATTTATCGCTCAATTATTCTGCTATTCCTTGCAGTTCAGGAAGAGTAAGGGTTAAGACAATTTCAGTTTGCTGGGAGCAATCACAACACCCTGACATCTGGGAAGAGACATTTATTAGCCAGTTAACTTCTAGCACACATGCATAATGCATAAAAGAAAAAGTGTCACTTGTTTGCGTGTCACTTGACTCCATCTGTATGACCAGTTTGCCATAGCAAAAGACAAGTGAGGCATATCACAAATATTTCTTTAAAAAAAAACGTTGAGGTGGGCAGACCTGAAGACTTTTTAGCACTCAGCTTAGATTATGAAAAAGGGTCACAACTCAATCCAAAGCCATTCCTTCCACAAGGCCATAGAAACCCTGACTCATCAAAACACACCCAACTCCAACCTCACATGTTACAGAGGTGGGCCTTGAAACGTTTACATAAATAAATGACAACTACAGTCATGTGTAGTTATGAAGGCCTACCCTATCCACTTGTTCATGTTCCTCTAATTCTAATACGTCTCCATCGAAAGCCAAATCATGTGCAAACAAGAACCCTGTGTGTACTCCTGAGTGCCGTGTCGCCCTCAGGGCCGTGGTGAATGCCGTCGCCATATCGGGGCGTTCCTTGGCCTTCGGTATAGAAACAGATTGAACAAATCTGCCAAGCCATAGGAGGTGATGACGGAGAGCCGCACTGCAGAGGGGAAACGCTTTTCACGGCAATATCATGTACTATGTATGGCCGCAAAGTTAAATTAAGCACACTGGAGCCTGATTTCACATCGATTAAACCATGTGAAAGGAACACTGACAAACTCGTCCCATGACTAGAAAAGAAAACGCCACGCTAAAACTGAATTTCCGCCGTGCTATTTATATCATTGGATTGTAATCTATTTTTTGTTTTATTATTATTATTATTTTATTTTTTTCCAGGAATGTTTGTTTGTTTGTGTATTTTATTCAGTCAATCACATCAAATACACTACAATATTATCCTATATAATATACAAAAGAGAAAGACTGAAAAGGTATAGGTAGAAGCAAAAAATGCTTATAAATTCCTATCCTAAATTGAAATCAAAAGAAATGAAGCAACCGACAATGTATGATTAGAATATATAAAACATTGCAATACATCATTAATCACCATTGTGTTCCTTCAGCGATAAGATACTAAACAGACATTTATTTGAATGAAAATCTTCAAAAGACACTTTGAGTAGCATTAACACCAAAGGCTGGGCTCAAAGGATGTTTTCCATCCAAATGACTTCTATCGGAATTCAGACTTTACAGCTTTAAATGATCAAACGTCGCCCTAACCCAGTGGCTCTGTCCCTACATGGAAGTGTTTTACTTAAGCGTCTCTGCTGGAGCTTTAGGATATGTCTCCATATGACATCACTTTAGTTTGTTCATCTTAGACTTCAACAAAACAGAGCTATACAGGATAGTGAAAACAAGATGAATGCAATGTTTGGTTGGATAATAACTTTACTTGAGTCTAAAAGCTTGCAGAGGTAAAGCAGTAAAGATGGATCCGTGAGGCATAAAACGAGCAAATTGGGAGTTTTGCTCATATTGTATTCCACCATCAATCATATTAGCACTTCGAGCTAATCACTTGAAAGCCAGACTGGTTGCTGTCCTGGCTCCTCGGTGGTGGAACGAGCTCCCCACTGACATCAGGAAGTCTCCACAGCTTCCGCCGGAAACTAAAAACATATTTTCCGACTATATCTGGACTAAAACACAGATTAGCACTTCAGTGGCTCTTAAATAGCTCTCATTGTGGTACTTTTGTAGTTTGACTATGTTGAGGAAATGTTACTTTCTGTATTCTTGTTGTTCTTAGTTTGTACTCTAGGTTAATGCACTTATTGTAAGTGGCTTTGGATAAAAGCGTCTGCTAAATGACATGTCATGTAACGTAACATGTGATGAGTCAAAACCATTCAGCAGCTAACAGACAAACACAATGCTCGGACTGTTGCACCATCTCAGGATTTGGCCAAGGACTCGTGGATTACCCACAAACTGTGACTGTTCTGAAACCGACAACACAGGAAAACTGTTATTATATGTGCAAAAAGAAGCCCCAACTCATTGCGTCAGCATAAACCTCAAAACTTCAAGAGACATGCGCAAAGAACATCTATAAATACACAATGATCTGGCTGCATGAATTCTAGCAGCAGTGTGGCCTGAAGGAACACGGCGACTATACGGTCAAGCAGTTACCTTGATGCCGCAGGACCGACGGTGGCCACGAGGAATACTGCATTGCTTAATTGGAGCCGAGGGTACAACTCTCAGGTGGGGACAGCAAGAGGCCGTATCTTGACGGAGTAAGCCGGGTATGTACTTTATGAACCCCTGGATCAGCATACGCTGCTCTAAAACGTGCTTCATGATAATCAACATGACACCCTTAACTGCAGGGTGTATATCATATGCAAATGATCAGTAATGTGAACCAGTACAATCTAATCAGGAGCTCATTCAGAGTGTAACCGCCGACGGCCAGTGAAGACTTCACCATTGTCTGACAGAATAATGCCTCACTCAGAGGAACAATAAAGCTGCCAACACACACACACACACACACACACACACACACGCACACGCACACGCACACGCACACGCACTCGCACCTGATGCCTCATCACCTCCGCCCTTTGTGCATCAGAACATTAGATGAATATCTACGTGTGGTTGTCTCCGTACCGCACACCGTGGCTCAGCATCATCCCTTCCTGCATTACCAACACGAGTGCTAACTGTAATCCCACGGCAACCATTAAATTGCACCTCTCCACATAAAAAATGGATGAGAGTGGGCATTAATAAGTCATGCGCCATAACCACCACCAGTGACATTACAGACAAATAATGACTCCTGCAGGGCCCACGCACCGTGGGAATCGAGTGTTTGTATTAAACTACTGCAGGCTGCTTCTGGCAGAGCGCATCATTGATGGCATTGGGCTAACTATTGAAAAGAAAAAAAGTTAAAATGTTTACCAGCATCTGAGGTCAAGGCTCTGTCTTCACCTGCCTCCACTCTTCCACGAAAGCAACGAGAGCATAGACAAGAAGAAAGAGAGAATGAGAGAATGAGAAGGGGTCAGAGAGTCGTCCGATGGGTTGTTCTCTCCTTCTCCGTCTGTCACTGCCTCATCTTGACAGTTGGATGCGGCTCTCCTCCGATCAGGCTGTGTATGTCAGACTGTCGTTACCAATTCTACTCAGAAAGATAGAATGTCCTTTTCTTTCCTTCTGCCCCTCCCACCAATGCGGCATATTCTTTTTTTCTTTTCTTAAAATGGGGGAAGCCAAAGACAACCCTGTCCCAGTTAACTTTCTCCCCGTGAAGCTATTTTGCTATTGGCTGTTCAGCTTGCCACTCCCTGTGACCTTCCATCTGATTCGGAGGTCAGTACAGAGAGACGTTGGCAGAAGTCAACCATGAGATTAGAAGATAATACATTTCGGATGTTTTCATTTATTAACAAATTACATGGAAACAAACAGAGGTAAAAGTCAACAAATCAATTTGTTAAAAAGTAAATATGTTGTAATAACAACAGTGTCTTTAAACTAATATTGAAGTACTATGTTTTGGTAGCACCCATGTTAGACCTTTGTGTTTTGAACAATGTTTATGTAGCACCTTTGAACAAATATGTTTTGATTTTTGAATGTGCAGCCGAAATATGCTCAAGCGCCAAACTGTTGAGAAACACTAATGTTTGGCAATGAATGCAGAAGTTAGACAGCGTGTGCACACCCAAAACAAAAAGGGATCAAATGCAAGACAGACAATATGTTCCAGTGGAAAACATAACCTGAGAAGACTTCCTGGCTGACAGCACAGAGGGCAGGTCCATAACTCCTAGGACTGGAACGTGACCCTTCACCCACTCACAGACACACAGAGACAAACACACCCAGAAACACAGACGCTGACACCAAAGTCTCACTCGACTGACTATTCCTGGGCTACGGGTTTGAAATCTCCGTTTAATATGAACGATGTGTCATTCATTTTCCATAACAGGTTACTTTGTGGTATTAAGAAGATTAGGATCAAACTGTTACTCAAGCATAGGAGAAAGTAGTCTGTGGATATGATGTGAACTAGAGTTAAGAACTTATTATCTCGTAAATAATAACTATAGTTCAGAATTTTAGTAGTATAATTTAAATCAAAAGACAAAGATCCCTATGTGGACAGTTATGCAAAAGGACATTACCATTAGCCAGGGACCGGTAGGTTTTTATTACAGTCCAGTTGAGCTCACTTTTAGTTTTACTCTCACATCCACGCCCAGGAGAGAAGGCAGAATATTGTGTTTAAGATCAAGCAGTAAAGTAACCTGTAATTTAGTAATCAAATAAACAATAATGAAGTGTATGTTGTCCACTGCAGCAGAGTTGTTGGTGTCTTTTAGACCCGTACGGGTTGGGCATGTCATATGCATGACAGAAGAAAAGAAAAGAAAATCCATCTATCGGCTTATTTTATGAAAAATATTTAGACAAGATACAAAATGCACGAGTGTAAATAACAAAATCAATAACTACGGATATTGTTTAGTTGCAGGGTCCTGATATTATGCACGCTGGGTCACTTTCACTCCATGACTGGGATACTTTGCAGAATGACACCATCATTACCAGTATCACTAACACTTTCCCAACAAGGCGCATTGTTACGTACACTGGTCTACATGCATTGTATTGTGTTCTGTTTTGGTCTTGTTTTGTGTTGTTGCTTTGTCTCCCTTTCCTGTTGTCATTCTCATACTTCAGACGTGCACACCTGGTTCCAGTCAACAAATCATCACACCTGTTCCTGATCACCCACCAACCATTCCCCTTTAAGTAGTCGTGTGTTTGGGTTTTTGGTTGCTGTTGAGCTGTGGCGAGCACGGACAGCTAGTGTTTGTTACTGTTTCGTTTATTGTTTAAAACTGCTTTTTTTGTTAGCAGCCTACTTTTGTGTTGTCTTTGTTAATTCCTTTGTGTTGGGCGCACAGGGTCGATAAGGACAGGTGAGATACCCCGGGGTTTACATACTACATACATGTAGGTTTACTTGTTGTTAATACCCTAGGTTAGAGTGAGCACCACCCACTGTACTTGTGGGTGCACAGCGCCTGTAAAGGGGGAACATGGATTATGTTGTGTTCTTTTCTTTGGTGCCACTGACAGTCCTTGTTGGTCCCTGTGTTGCTGCTTGTTAATAAATACTTTTATTATAACCGTTTGTGCCCTCACTTACGCAAACCTGCTGCCCTTATGTTGCGTCCCACTTTGAGCCACCTGGAGGTGTAACGCACATCAACAGATCTACAGGTAAAAAACAGTTTACTGTTAATTTGGAGAAAAAAAAACTGGTCTCTGTTTTATGACTGATAAGGCAATCTTGTTTTTCGCCATTTCCTGTTTTCTCGGAAACTAAACTCGGTACTTATCTGTGAAGAACTTATGATCCATTTTCAATCATTATCTTTCAGGATGTATATTTGAATGCCGATCTGGAACCGATCTTACTTGGTGAACACTCAGGCAACATAGGGTATAGAATTGTATTTAGAACATGTTCTGTAAAATATCTAGTCCTGAGGTATGTGGGTTATAAGAGTTCTGTCTAAATGTTAATTGGGTAGATCCGATAACCTACATGGTCTTGTGGGCTCCTTATTTCTTTAGAAAGAAACTACCTGTTTATATAGTTAAAAAGCAGTCAGGCGACAATCTAGTTAAATGTTGACCTAATTCTAAATAGTCATATAATTAACTGATCTTGTCTAGGTTGTTTCGAACTTGTGGCTCCCTTACAGCTCTTTATCAAGCCTAAACGGACACATTCAAAAAGTAATACCCAAGTAAATTGTGGTCCAAGTATATAAAAATACAGATGCTGTTCCTTGAAGTGGAACTCACTGTCACAGCACATCGTCCTTATCTATGCACGTAAAGAGTCTCATACGTTGAGTCCAGACAGTGTTCGAGGTCAAACTCCATCATGCGTCTATAGGAAGCAGGCTTTAAAAATAGCTGACGTCGAGCAGTCAACAGGCAAGAGGAAGTGCCGACAGCAGGGGCTCTGCCGTGCGGTGTTAATGAGACCTTGACCCTTCTCCCAGACGGAGCACCTTCAAACACACAAGGCCAAACTGAACAACAGGAAACTAGTAACAATGAGCCTGCACACCCCCTCCAAACAGGGCTGTTGGGGCTTCCCTTCAATTGTATTATGCAATGCATTCACAGAAAAAGAACACAAGTGTAACACAAGTGAGATTAAGTTAAAACTCCTCTAATCCCATTATACAGGCCAAAGTCTATTATAAAAGCACCATTCATGAATAGACGTGTACAATGTGCATTACAACAATATGACTGGAATAGACATTGCATGCCGTATTTTTAGTTTCCTGACGATCTGAAGGAAGCTTTTAGAAAACAGTAATAATAGTTTATAGGATCAACATAGGGAGTTTTTTTTAGTGAACAGCGGCTCCACGGTGGCCTTCGGGCAGACGGCATCTGGCATCTGGTTTAGTCTGCCCATTCGTCCCCATGCGTCCCTCTCTCATGTCCACCAGTGGCCCATTTGCTGGATCGATTGATGCACAGTAACGTTGACCCACTTGATATGTTTAGTTTAGTTACCTTCTAGTCTATCACACCAGCTTTTTTTTGTTTTATTTTTGGCTTAAAACCAGGAGCACACAACGGGAAGAGGTGCATTTAGGGCACATAATGGGTCGTACATGTTTAGTTCAAGTCTCCTCCGACAGCAACGATATCACTACCACACCTAAAGGTGACGCCACAAACAACACAACAGTCGCTCTGACGTCCAGCACTTTGTTTCCAGTCACGCCCGTAACCACTGAAGTCGGGAAACAACCACAGGACCAAGACAGCTGAGGAAGACCCGGCGGCTTAAATCCGTGTCGGTCATTCCGGCGACCCGAGTCCGGCTCATGTACCGCGCGATGCTAACGGTAACTGACGCCGGCTAGCGCGAGGGGACTGGTCAGGGGCGTCAAAGGGGGACGTAAAGGGGAAAGCGACAGGGGTCTTTGAGGAAGTCGGCACGGTACAGACACTCACCCACTGGACCCTCCTTGTGTTTGGACGAGCGTCTTCCATTCACACTCTTCTCGAGTCTACTACTCCCTACACTCTTCTTGTTCGACGCCATCTTCGCCCACTCTGTTTACGCATCGCCTCTGTCATCTCTTTCCTTCATACCTGCACGCGCAAGCCCCTATGGCCCCACCCACGCCGAAATGGCAGCCAATGAATGACTGCGCCTGCTCTAGTAGCCAATCACCACGCTCTAAAACTCGATACATGTCCGCCCCTGTTACTTTGGTTGTAGAGCTCGGTTAGAAATAGAAAGAGAGTCCCATTCAAAACAGATTAAAGGGCTTTATGTGTGTGAACAATGTAGGCCTTTTAAATAACCACAAGGATTTCTATTTTTAGACGGATTCATTCTTGGAGAAACCTCAGAATTATAAATTGTGAAATCATTTAGTTAGACTCGAGAAATGCATTTAAGAAAGTTTTTTTTTTTAATAAACAAAAGCTAAAAGCTGTAACAAAATTATTTCAGCACCAGATCCACACATTCTGTTGTCGTGCAATTCATGATTAATACTTTTTCTGATCTTTTTCAGGACTTTTTGCCTATGTTGGCTTGCACATTTATGTAGACCAATTCCAAGAACATGGAATGAGTCACTCCGAATGACTAGTTCTAGTTACAAGTTACTCCAGTTTGGGTTGGAATTGATATTGAACTGGAGGAATAGAGAACATTGATGTAATACCAATAATGTGTATAAGTTACAGCTATATGTATCAAAAATAAATTCCCCTTGAACTTTTGACATCAACATTTCGATAATCATGGCAATTACCCTGACTGAGTGGATCATGTGGTTAATTAAAGTAGAATATCAAATTTAAAAAAACAATATCACGCAGTTTAACTTTTAGTTCTCAAATAAGACTCACCACTTCCCTTTCTCTAGCACTTTTCTTCAGGGCTTTTCCAGCTGGATCTGCTTCTCTTCCTCATTAAAGTTGCCCAACGTCTTGGTATGGGCCATGTTCCTGGGAGTGTTCTATCATGATCATATGTCAACCAACACTGGTCCAGATTTAGCCCCTGGCGTATTAAATAAGGTTAGATTTGAAATCAAGTACACACAAGAATCATTGAAATCTATTCATCTTATATTTATTATACAAGATACTATGTGCATTCATCATTTTGTTCCTGCAGCAATGTGACTTGCACAAGTACGTGTTTCCCTTAGCCTGCATGACATGTGGTCGACTCAGGGAGGCTCTAACTTTACCTGATACATCTTTTCTTCTTTCTTCTTCTCCAGTTCATTTATTCTCTTTGACTGTGAGAATAAAGCAGAAGTTTACAAAGTTGGAAAATTGTGCAATTTCCAATGACGGAAAACTTAGAAACAGAATTAAAAATGTCAATTTGAGAAACTTATAGCAGTCAACATAGGGCTGTCTTATAAACTGCAACACATTCTGGTGTGTTGACATGATGACAATGCTATTATTGAGACCTTTTAGAAATGAACCATTGTTTCAACATCCAAGTGAAGGGTGCATAGAGTCAATCATAATACTGGGACTATCTGACCTTGAAGAGGAGGGTAACAGAAGGCACAAGCACACACCGTATCAGTAAGACACCCTCAGCTGGCAGGATCTGTTTTTTGGTGCTTTCACAGAGCTTTATCGTCTTCTCCGTTGGCTCTGGGCATACAGATGTGGTTCAGAGGTGAAAGAAATTAAACAAGTGTTTACGTGTTTTATATACTAACAATACAATACCGTAACAGACTTATTTAGAGATTTATTACACTGAATTGTTTAGTTAAACAGCACAATTTTACTATTTAGTATAAAGAACACAGTCTAAAATATACAATAAACACATTGATTAATGGTTTAAGTATGGGTTCTTGTAAACATATACATAACACCCAGAAGTGTTGATGTTACACGTCCACATCTTACATATGGGTTTAATGAGATTATGACGCAAAATGGAATTTCAGTATATAAACAATGGCTCTACACATTAGCTTGACTGCAACTTGATCTATTCTCGGTGCTATTTAAAGGAAATGACCACGCAGCCGACTGTAATGAGAGCATCCAGATTATTTCAAGATTAACCAAGTTGCGATATGCTGCCACTCACACAGCTCTTGTATGGACTAATGTTAACAGGCTTTATGGCTTATGAGGTGTTAGCAGTGCTAAGAGCTCGCTTGACTCCATCACAGGCATGCACACTCACTGTAGACCTGCAGGTAGGTGCCATGTGAGAAGAGGTTGACGTTGCTGCCTTGCAGCCAACACGGGTAGAACCCAGAGTCATCCAGCTGGACTGGCTCGAGGTTTAGGGTGCCGCACAATTTGCCAAAGATTGTGATGTTTCCTTGAGCCACATGTTCTGGAAGCTTCGATTCATATTTGCTGGGAGTTATTTGGGCTTGTTTGATCCAACTGAATTTCACTGGATTCTCACCAGGGTGTAGCAGCATTTCTGCTCGGCTGTGTGACAGACCTGCACCCTAACCGAGGGCCAGTCCGGCTCTAAATCCACCTTACTTTGAGAAGCACCCACTGTGGAGGAAGCAGCAAATACATTATATTGTTTTGAGCATTTATTATGTGTTCATCGTTGGACTTTCATCCAACATTTGTCAAATAATGATTGCATATATTGCAATGCAAATGGGCACATACGGTCTTAAAAGTTGAGTAAATAAAATGAGCTGTAAATGTACAGTGCATAATGAAACCAAACTAAAAGGGCAAAGATGCATCATGACATTTAATGCATCCTGATAGCACAGACATCTGCTTTGACAGATGTGGCTCACTGAAGCAGAAGGGCTAAGTTACAAACAAGTTATAAAGAGTACGTTAACTTATACTAGCTTGGATATATATACGTGTACTTTCCACAAAACCCAAAGGATAATTGTGTACAAGTATAAACTGTAATCTATAGAGTATTTACATTAAAATAAATTGATCGATCTCACCGACAAAGCTGCAGAGTAGAACATTGGTAATGGTCTTCATTGCTTTTGCAGATGTTGGATCCAAATATTTAAACAATTTACTCAATTACTGCAGAACAATTTGTGAAACACCAGCGATCCTAGTCGTCGCTGGTTATTGTACCAACACACTGCCGTCTTGTTTTTCTGTCAGGATTTATGCTCGACTGATCTTGGACTGTCTCATATTTGCATAATGCATGTGTTTAGCTAACTGACATGTGCATTTATATATAGATTCATACATTGGATGTTTTTAAGAATCATCATAAAGAGTCTAACGGTGGGCTCCAAACCTTTAGCTCATGATTTATTCCTCTACTATTGGCTCATAAGTATATTAATTGACAAAACAGGAATACATTTCCCCAATTTATTAAAAAAGTGAAGAATTAAAAAACACAACGTACCACAATTTTCCTTAAGTATACATCATTAAAGGGCGTCTCGATTGATGATAAACAAAAAATAATCATAACCCAAATACACAGTATAGTTCTTGCATATTCATTATTTATAGACATGATGGCAGATGCCCGTATGACAAGGAGCGGCGTCTTTCCCATACAGGGCCCGGCTGGCTGAGTTGGGGAGGGATCGAACCCTTTCGCTGTATTGGGGGTGGACACAAGAATCCTGGGATGACCACTCAACCATTAACGGTCATTTGGTCAACGTCTCTCACTCGGAGGTCGATTCCACTGTCCTCCCATGAAAAATAGCCGGAAAAAAAGAACTTGATCATTGGAACAAGGCACCACTTTATAAATACATTTTCTATACATCTAGGTACTTGTATATTGAATGCATGAGGAAAGGCATCCGGAGGAGAGAGAGAGAGAGCAAGAAGTGCCTGGAGCGGTCGTTCAGCCAGTAAGGGAAGGAATCCCTGTGAGGGGTTGTTCACTGGGTTTCACCTGCTGACCACTGCAGTTTGACTATTACAAATCTCTGGTTGACACCATCTGTTTAAATGTATCCCAGGGGAAAGCTGGATATCCACAGTACAGATGGTTGTGCTTTAATAACATGCACACAAAAACAAAATAGTCACGGTGTTTGCATAATTGTTGAATTCATTCATGCATTGACAAGTTGGACACGTCCCGTCTCTCTCAACGTACATCGTTACAAAGCTGGTAGGAGAACCAAAGACAAGTAAAAAAAAAAAACACCCTCCCAGACCCGTTTAAGTAACGCAAATAAAATACACAACATAAATGTAAAACTGTGCAGTAAGAAACGGTGAACATGCTATCACAAGTGAGCGTGTTATCAAGAGGTGTATGTAGCCAATCGGCTCGATAAACAAAAAGAGTGAGGCTGATCTAAAGAACAACAAAAACAATTCCTTCAAGCTAACATCTATGTACATTTTACAAGAAGAAGACATGGGGAGAGATGGCAGTAATGTTCAGACGTGAACTTATGTAACTCAGCATCTTGTGACTCATTTGCACACGTTCACACTGCGGGTCAGGGTGGTCAACGGGGGCATTTGTTGTTGTAGCAACAACGGCCGAGAAAGCATATCAGGAAGTGATGGTGATCTTGACTGAGAGCGCGGTTTTCCTTCCTCTGAGCCTTTGTTTCCTCGTCTGGCTACCCCGTCTTGTTGGAACAAGTCCAGTCATGCATTTCATAACCATCCCCTCTCCAGGTCAGAACCGTACAGCTTGTAGCAGTCACTCCGGCTTGTACTCGCACTTATTAACACAACGATGTGATGCGTATGCAAGACACCTCTACAGCGCGGGGTAATACGGCCTCGGGGCAGTCGAACATTCTTAATCTTAGTATTTATCGAAAAAAAAACAGCAGTTTTTTGTATTTTTAAACCAATGCTCCATTCTTCGATTTGCTTTTGAAACCCCTTCACTTGAGTTGCCACATGTTGACGTTTGAGGGGAGGAAAAGCAGCTGAATCAGCATTCGGTGTCATGCTACCACACAGATGTGCTGAAGAGAATGACTCCAGCGGCGCTTTAAGACTTTGGTCCTGTGTGAAAGGTCACAGCTGTGCCACGACTCAGAAATGATATCGTCAGAATTATGATTACAGTCAACTGCTGAAACTGCAGAATAAACTCAGCTTTGATAAAAAAGTTGCGACCAGGGAAGAATATAATATGTTGCTAATAACATGTGACACTAACATTATATAATATAATTTATAACCCCATCTTAAGTCTGTGTTTTCTATCAGGAGCTGTGGATCTGGGGAGAGGTGACGCTGCAGAAGTGTTGCCGGCACAAGAATGACCTTTGTGAACACTCGCACTGTGCTCTCAGTGTTTGTCGGTGTGTGTGTGTGTGTGTGTGTGTCTATATATTCCAGTACAGTGAACCAACTCCTAATCTCGTGTTTTCTACACATCGTCTCATGACCCATTGATTCAAGTCGGCTTCAAACAAACCAAAGCAACCTCTAAACTCCCTCCCCACCCCGCCAGCTTCCATCTTCACGCTCGACCTTGAACTTCGTTACACATTCGAGGTTTGCCTTCTTGTTTCGTCTTTTCTGGAACACAAAGCTCTGCCATTTCTTTGGCAGGGCCTAGCGCTGTAACACTTTAACTCAGGCAAGGCAACAAACTCACTGACTCATCAGAACTCATCGGAATAAATAAAAGTGGTAAATACAAACCATTATCACTATTAATAACAGCATGATTACCGATAGTGACACTATTTATAAATGTTTCTGTGTGACCAAATAACAGTAAGAACCCTCCAAACGATTACATCCTTAATTAAAAACTTTGTAACACACACACACACACACACACACACACACACACACACACACACACACACACACACACACACACACACACACACACACACCACACACACACACACACACACACACACACACACACACATTCTTGCATGCAATCTTCTCGACAATGAAGTCTGCCTTCATGAGGCCAATCTGTTCAAAACTATACTGAATGAAAAGTAAATACATTTTGCAAAAACAGTGTGATTTCAACATACTTTGATCAGAAAAAAAGTGCATTTCTGTGGTACTTTGGCATAGGCTAGAAATAACACTATATATCAGCAGTAGTATTTCAGTATATCTTCAAACGCTACATTGGCCCCTTAAGGCTCCCACCTGGCTAAAGCTAGGCTGGCGGGCAAAGGCATAGCAATCCTCTTTTACTGCATATCTGCTAATAATGTTGATTACTTTCTAGCGTGCGTGTCTCTGGTGTGCGTATGTGTGTTACAGCAGATCGCAATCAATACATTTCATTAGGCAGCATCTCTCTCATCGCAAAATATTGCTTCAGTTTTTTTGGCACCAATGCAAAAACAATCTCCCACTCAAAAGTAGGATGTCCTGTTTGTTTGGAGTTTTTTTGTCTTCTATACCTCTCTACAAAGCACGCACACAAACAGACACACATCCACACGCACACACCCTCCCATGTCCCATCACTGAACCACTGCACTGAGCCTGAAGCCCCCCAATGCAGCAAAGGGTCCAAGCATGACTTTAGGAGGAATTTCCAGGGAAGCTTCTGAAAGTCACTCTTGCACTCCAAACCAGCACCAGTAAAAATCTAAAGGGAAGCAAAGACATGGGGAAGTTTAAATGTCAGATAACAGCATGTACATTCAATAAGGAAGAAAAATGTTTTCAAAATCCTATTTTTGTCACTTTATAGTTTTAGTGACATCAAGTCACTAAAATGTGCATGCTAGTGAAATAACAGCATGGACAGCTTTGCCTGAGTGTCAAAGACTCAGGATATTACACAGTTTATGATATGATACGATATTCCTTTATTCGTCCCACAGTGGGGACATTTCAAAAATCACAGCAGCAGTGCACATCAGATAAATATAAATTTAAATGAATATAAAACTAAATACTAAATACTAAATATACAGGGGGGAAATTAAGTAAAGTGCTGAGTAAAGTGCAGAGTTTGCCAGGATCTCCAGCGATCTACTGCAGTTTGTTGTGCAGCCTGACAGCAGCAGGAAGGAAGGACTGGTGGTACCTTTATCTGTAACTATGTGGAAGATGTGTGCCCTAAGAATATATGTATAACACTTTATATAGTTCAGTGTTCTCACCTAGTAGCCAGCAGGTGGCGTGATGGTGTCTCAATGGAAGTTGCCCCCCTCCAGTGAGAACTTGGACAGGGCCTCCTGCAGCCTGTGGTGCTCCTCTTCTACAGTCTGCAACACACACAATCAATATCACCTTAGGAACTGTAGAGAGACACTCACATCCACACCCCCTCACGCACACGCAGCCACTTCAGCCTCCTCCTCTTAACATCTTCTCTTCGTCTCCCTCGCCGCTTCTCTGACACATCCCATCGCGGGCGCTGGACATAATAGCCATTTTCAGAGAAGTCCAATTTCACGAGGCAATTTTCAGCCAAGCAATAACAGCAGTGGTTAAATGGATTTCTATTCTCTAGTTTCTCTTTTGTGCCATTTTGGCCCCATTTGTCCAAAGTATACCACGGCTCGCTCCTTACTTAAGTTATCCTCTTTGAAATCCTTGATGCCCAACAGTGCGTGCCTCTTTCCAGTTGGCTCCCATCTTTTGTCATGTCTCTTATCTTCATCTGCCCCTGTCATACTACCTGCTCATAGCTTTACTCTCTTTCTCTCTCTCTTTCTCTCTCTCTCTTCCTCTCTGGGTTCACCTCCCCTTACCTGTAGTCTCTTTAGTTGTTCCTCCAGACTTTGGAGCCTCCTGCACACCTCCTCCATCCTCTCCTGGGACAGCACCAGGGGCGCACTGATGCTCCTCTCCTCCTCTCCCTTCATCCCTGCGCCTCCTTTTTCACAAGAGTTGTCGTTCTCCTCCTCCGCTGCCCTGTCTATGGTCTGGCTTTCTTCTGTGGACAGAAAGACTCAGTTTAGATGCGTCAGTTTGGTTTTGAATTGCAGTTCATTCTGACCAGTCAAGTCGGGAATAATAAAGCGTCATTGCCGAAATGAAACTTCCTCATATTGTTATTTAATGTATTTATCTGGAATGTTAGAGAGTAAAACATGTCTCGAAATCCTATTTGTTTTTTAATAAACAAGAAGAAAATGGATTCTGCCATTATACAAACTCATTGGACCCATTGGACCCACAGCCTGCCCACAGAACTGGGCGGCTGTGGGTCAGTGGTCAGCAGGTCCGTCTTTCAATCAGAGATCTGCTGGTCCTAGTCGATGTGTCCTTGAGCAATACACTTAACCCCTAATTGCTCACTCTTCTACAGGGTATGAATGTAAATCGCTTTGGATGAAAACGCTAAATGAAATGTAATGTAATTATTTTGGGTAATATGTAAATGCATTATTAATGTTTAACAAACTAAAAACAAAATATGGAGTTTTTTTAATAATCGGATTGAATTGTTGTTTGTAATGGACAAAGAAAAGAAAAATGAAGCACCTGAGTAACAATAAAGATGCACGATATTTGGACATTTGTCAAGGCTAAGAAGTTGTACAACCAAAATGAAATATGATGTCTAAAAGGAATAAGAGGTAAAACTAGGGGACGTTTAGCTTAGCTTTAAATAAAGACTGTAAACAAGCAGGAACAGCTAGCCTGAGTCTCTACCAAAGTGTTTACCATCACCTCTGAAGGTGAACATTCAACAAGATATATCCTTCTTTTTTTGAGGAAGTCCATGCCCATTGCTATCTAAAAGTCTGGATTAAAACTGGGAAATGCCATTTTTATTAACTTTTACTTGTTTACTTCACACAAAAGCAAACCTGTTGATTGACAGCGATCCATTTCTTGACCGGGCCTCTCCGAAGGCTCCTCTCCGTTTTCTCCATCAGTCTGCGAGTCTTCTGATAGACTGATGCTGCCGACCAACAGCCTCTTCAGAGACATGACTAACACAGGAGACACATTTAGTGCTTTCATTAGAAAGTCAGGCAAGCTACTATGAAAGAAAGGAAAAACAGTTATACAAACATCACTTATAAAAGCACCATCATTCACCTTGGTCCAAAGCACTGTTGGCCACATTCTCCTGATCGCTGTTGGAGTGGCCTATCAAGTCGAAGCCTTTGTCTGACAGGAAATCAATCAGCCTGTGCCTGGGGTCTGAAGACTTGTCATCAGTCAAGCTGTCTTTATCTCGATCTACAGACAGACACAAGACTTAAGTTTGTCTCGAGCTCTCAGAACTGTCTAACAATAACAAATTTGTACTATTTATTAAGTGTTCAGCTGATAAAGCGTTGCTGTCTCACCACTGCTGCTTTTCAAACCCCCATTCTCGGTCGGGCTCAAAGGGGCAGTCATCCTGACGGAGAGAAAATGACAAAAGAAATGAGATATTTTGAGATGGGTGAACTTTGGCAGCCGATGAATACGGCTTGCTCTTTCAACAGACGGGTAAAACACACAAACACACTCACACACACACACAGACACATACGTGGTGGGACTGAAGAGAGCTCCTCCAGGAGGCAGCGTCAACCTCATGGGCGCTCCACTCTTCTTTAGATCATCCACTGCTGACTTTATCACCTCGGTCCAGCTGTAGAAACACACACACACACGCACAGAGAAATCAGATAGCAGTTCTCTCTATGATTTACCTACCTAATTAATCTGTGTATTGCTCTCTCACCAATCTCCAACACTTACAGTTTCCTCTCTCCAACAGACTGAGCCACCAGTTCATAGATCTGAGCACCGCTGTCCCAGGTAAATATCACGTAGAAGGCCTTCCGATCTGACGGAACATGGGAAAACAAACAGAAATTGGCAGGTTGAATGGTTTTGATCTCACGATGGAAGTGGCCGCTGTGTGAAACTAATGTACTTCTTTGTGCGTCTAACCTGTGGCCACCTCCCGTAGGAAGACCGAGTCCAACTTGATGATGGGGCTCAGCATCTGCTTGCCCTCCTGCACGGCGATGTTACTCTTGCTCTGGCATTTGAGGACCATCTTGTCGTCTTGCCTCTGGAGGAGCACCAGCAGGTCCCCAAGCAACACACACTGCACCTCTGAGAGACGAGGAGGAGAGGGAGCAGGTCGGTGAGGTGGAAAAGACAGCGAAGGACAGGTCGGAAGAGATCGGGGGAGGGGCGTTCTCGGCTGTCCGACTTTTTATTTGTATAGCTTCATTACTTAAGGCTGTTCTTAGTTTTGTGATTAACAATAGTTTGTATTTCTTCTCCTATCTAGTGTGTGTTTGTAACTGTTGATCCAGGCTGCATTTAATTCCCCAGACAGGAATAAAAGAATGAAGTTGAACAGAATTGAATTAAAGTTTGAAGGCGCTGAAATGAACTGAATATTAAAAAGTCAATGAAATAAATAAATGTTCTAATGAGATGTCAAATAAGAAAAAAAAAGCACCTACACCACAGCTGTGGTTCCTTTTATAGAAACCTTTAATCTACACATTTAAAAAAGGGAAATTAAAACAGAAATATCTGATACAAATGTTTTCAATATCCCCAAACACAGTTGTTTCTCTCCCTCTCTTTATCAATTTCATATTTACATTTTAGCATGAGCCTAATCCCTTGTATTCTCTTTGAATGAATGAATCAATTTTCTTTTTAATGCCTGTGAGAGTTCTAGTTCCCGCAGCAGAGCGCTGATAATCCCAGGCAGTTTGCATCCACGCACAAGCAGATATTTACCAATTGCTTTTTCTTTTGTGACTTTCCAGGTCACAGTGCCTTCATAGAGCATCTTCTTCTGAGTCAGATCGATGTTCTAGAAGAGACAGTGGGAGGATAATGAGCACAACTTATTTTAAAGAATCTGTAAAGTCCAACAGTGTGCGCAACAAAAACTTTGTTGAAAGAACCTCACCTTATATTCTGTATAAAGGTCATTACTGGGTTTGAGCCCTGATGTGTCCAGTCTACGTTGGTAGTCCTTCAGGGTCTGGGAACAGAGAAAGAGTTTAGCGGGTCAGACTGGATCAGACGGCACAGAAGTAGACGTAGTCTAACAAGCAGACACCTTCAGAGGTCTCACAATGAATTTACTAGACTCCCATAGGTGCTCAATCACGACATAACTGTGTTGAGTGATGGATTGTATGTTTCTCACCAATAGGTTCTCCATCACTTTGACCTCCTCGTTGACATGGTTGAGGATCTTTCTGCAGCACTCTGCACTCTGCTGGATCCTCTCCTTCTCTGTTGGGTCCTCTGGGGAGAGACAGAAAACTCAGAGTTGAGGAAAATGCAGCTTTCACAGCAGAGCCCAAACAAAAGCCATAAATCACAAGCATACACAAACATCTGGGACGGACCAAATCGATTGTGGAAATGTTTGGCTGGTGTGCTTAAGTTAGTCCACATTCATCTGGGGCTCTGATAAATTATCATATGCTGCAAAATATACATAAACATCAGACATGGAGTCAGTAGTGAGTAATTATAAAGGCAATTTCATCAATATACTTTTTAAGAAACAAGGATATATAAAAAATATAGGACAATAAGATATACTATACCCTGTAATATCTGTAAATGTAGAACACAATAGTTTACAATGTTGTAAATTGATGAGCAGAATGTATGTTCATCTGTTTTTAGATTTGATGAAATAACAGCTTTATTATAATGTACCTATAGAATACGATCCATCTACAATTGGCATACTGACTTACACATAAAAGTGAGCCGCCACCACCACCAGGCATAGGGCAGTAAGGGCACACACACACACACGCACACACACACACACACACCTGTGTTCTTGGCAATATTCTCCAGCAGTAGCGGGTATTTGGTCAGTCTCTGCATCTCTATGGGAATGATGTCCTTGAGCTGCAGCCTGCGGCACTGGGGCTTACTCTCTGCTTCCTGAGATTAAAACGATACAGAATGAGTCGGAATGAGAACACATGCATGGGACGAGTTACGAGACCTGCTGAAATGACTTCTGTGGTTGCATATACGCGTGTCTTTTTGCTTAACCTTTCAGATTCAGTTTGTGCGCGTGTGTGTCTGTGTATGTGTGTGTGTGTGTGTGTGTGTGTGTGTGCGTCAGTCTGTACATGTATAAAGGAGTTGAAGCGGGGATCTTTCTTCTGCCTGCTCTTGATCTGGTCCAAGGCCCAGGACTGGTGACTGCAACACCGGGCTGTCAATTTCTGGAACCACTCCCCCTCTGTACCTTCAAACTGGAACACACACACAGAAGGACAGTGTTGTGATAGCCAGCAGTAAGGAATTAAAGGAATACAGAGATGGGCAGCTGGAGAAAGAGCTATAAAAGGCACAGAGTAAAACCTGGCAACTAATATATCCGTAGCTGCTGTAGCCAATATTCTATTTGCATAGATAAATTACTTTTAGCATTTGTTAAACCAACACAATCTTATTGAGCAGAACTACTGCCAAGTTCTGATAAAATGAATCATCAGCACATATGCGGTGGAGTTTTCCCCGAAGCAACACATATAGTGAGAGAATATAAAGATAGGATGATATAAAGAGAAATAACATGATGACTCACTCTGTTGAGCACCGTGGTGCTGATAGATTTGACAATGAAGTTGTCATCCAAACGCAGCTTCTTCAGGTTCTCGTAGAAGTTATCTGGATTCAAAGTCAAACAAATAAATAATGCACTTTCAAAATACTATCATCAAACCTCCTTCAAAAAACAGTCAATACATTCTTTTTTTGTGAGTGATGGAATATATCTTGATTTCTGAATTATTCTCGACTGCATCCAGTTTCATCCGGTTCAAGTAGGCGGATTGTACATCTCTGGCAACAAATACCCACAACAAGTAGCTTACCGCTCAGAATACAAATGTAGGTTCCCTGCATAATGATTTGCTTGTTTTGTGAAAGTAAGGCGCGAGAGAGAAAAGGCCTCTTCGCCGCAGCACTCACAGTGCATTTCAATGATCTCATCCAGGTTCGGGAAGATGGCTGACGACTCGGTGGCGGTCAGGAGCTCCTCTCTCTCCAACGGCTTGGAGAAGATCATCTGAAGGACACTCAGCATCCGCACATGTGCATGCTCAGTCGCAAACAACTCTGAGAGGAAGGAGGGAGTAGAGACGGAATGAGAGATGCCGCAACCTTATTTCATCCGTTCGACGGTTTCCTTCTCATCCGTGTGCCGCTACATCTCTCTTCTCCTCACCATTGATGACCTCCTGCCTCTTGGTCTCTTTCTTGCTGAGACGGGCCAGGGCTTCGGGGGGGGCCGAGTCCCTCCAGTTGGGTGGGTCCGGCTCAAACTCCAAGAGGCGTGGCTCCACCTCCTCCAGCTGTGGAGAGGGACTGGTTGGGGAGTGGCCCCCTTCAGGAAGTGAGAATGGTCCTTCAAAACTGAAAGGAAAGAAGTGGGAAATCATGAATGTAGACTGGTTACTACGATACAATGTGACTCAAGTATGACCCGGGTGGCTATCGAGTGACGGGACTCACTCTCTGGCGGCCCTAGTGGAGGTTGTGGGCTGAGGAACGACAGCAGCCGTTTGCCTTTCTAAATGCACACCGGGGATGTCGGCGAGGATTTTAAATAGATCGCCAGAGAGTCGAGCAGATAAGCTCTCCATCATTGTCCTGTTGGGATTCCTGTTGCTTTTCTACAGTATTAAGTAGAACCTCAGATTAATATCTGCTCGTAGTGGTATGGTAAGATAATATTGAAAAATCAGCCGCCCGATTAGCTATTGATATCTTATAATTAAAAATAGCAGGTGAACTTCAGAGTAAAACTATGATTTAAAGTATATAAGCCATGTTGGTGTCCTGTTGGAGAGTGACAATCACACAATGCACCTATTCTTATTTTGTAACTGTAAATAAATAACTTAAATCCACACTGAAATTGTAAGGATTTTTTTGTCCCATTTCTTTAACTATATATATATATATATATATATATATATATATATATATATATATATATATATATATATATAGACCATTATTGGGCTTTATGTAAACTAAGACACACACCACTGGATCTCCATGATGTGCCAGCAGTTGCCCTTGTACAATTTGCTCGAGGAAAACTAGAGAGAAATATATTGAATGTTCCTAAAGCTGACCTCTGTTAGCTTCCTCAGGATCATTCATTCGTTTCAAGGCGTTTCCCTTTAAGTCCTGACAAAGTACGACTGACAGTGTTGTGGATTTACAGCCGATTATCAGCAAGTAAACTAACCCTTAATGAATGCCTGCACCCAACACTTACCCAATGGTCAACATTGACATAACTCAATAGTAATTCCCTAAAAGAGCTACATGTCTGACCTTTGGCTAAGAGTGAGAGCTCTGTTTGACGGTTACTCACTCTCTGCCGGTAACAGATCCGTCTGACGGGGAACAATGAGTCAGCCAATTGATTCATTTAGTTTGTGTTATCGGAGGCGAAGGACATGTGCCCTTTAAAAATAATGAAGTTTGAATATCCTTTCAAGGTGATCTACCGAATAGTTCGGAAGGTGGGTTTGATCCATCTATATTCTCATTATTACCAATTATTTAGTTTAACTGCTTTCTGGATATTTCAGAACAGCGGCATTCATCCCGTTTAGTCGCTCAGCGTGAGACAGCCGGTCGGTCTCGACTGCGCCGCTCTCCGATCAGAGAGGCATCAAGAGGGGGTTTGTCCATCTTACGGATGGAGGTGGTGGGGGGTGAGCGGTGCAGGTGCTGTTGTCAAGGCAGAAGGCGGCTGGAGGTCCACATCACTACGAGAGCGAGACTGTTTGGCCCGGGAAGAGCCGCGGCGCCGAGAGGATTGACGGTCCACGCGGGCACTCTCGCTACGCGCCACTTTCCTATTGTAGGGAGGGAAGGTCGGAGAGGGTGAGGGGGGGATGCGGGAGGGATCAAGGGACAGAATAGAGGGCAGGAGGAATTTGAATAGAAGAAAAAAGAAGAAGGTGGGGACAAATGATAGAGAGGACAGATGGATAATAACAGTAAGAGAGGCCACAGGAAGGACGAGGAGAAAACAAGAACACAAGTATGGAAGGAGGAAACCAAGAGATGCCACAGGATGGACAGAGGAGGTACCAGCAATGGAAATAAGACAGTAGAGGATAAAGTATTGTGCATTCAGTGTGTTAATTATGAGGGTAAAGAGGAAGATTCATGATTTAAGGTACAGCATTCAAGGATTTACATAATAAAATAGTGTGATTAAATAAGAAAGAGAGAAAATGAATGACAGGTGAATATGCATGATGCATGACGTGCATATACTTGTTAGATTATAAGAGCATATATGAAGTATGCTTCATCTACTGGAGACATACCAACACGTTCTCTATTTCCTTACGAGTTACTGGGAGCCACCACTGAACAACAGCATGTTAATAACGTACCGATGCATTGCTTCTACATGTCTGCACCAGGAGTTTCCAGTGAGAAACTTTACTGGTCATTTATGTCGACAGTTCTCCAAATCCACACAAAGCACATTCACACCAACTCAAAATAATCCAACTGATCTCAACAATCGAGCGTCTGCCAATTCCATCACACGCAAGTACAAGATACTTAGCCATGTCGTGCGTGTGTGTTGTGTATCAGGACTGCGGGGCTCAGTGCGAGGTGTGGATGCATGCAAGTGGTGTTTGTTCAGTGTGTGTGTGTGTGTGTGTGAGAGATCAGTAAAAGGCCTGAAGCAGGTCCATGAATCAGTCAAGGCGCTGACACCCACCTTGTCTTCCGTCTGTGAAAACACGGACACCATATTGTTACACACCCGCCTTTATAAACCTATTAGTCACATTAGCAACCATAACACCCCATAACATGATGCACTAAACTAGATACCTCTGTCAGAGTAGCATGCCTAATAATAATAATAATAATGCCAAAGCCCCTGGCACAACATGTAACCGCACACACGGTGGAGACAAGCAAGACGAACGACGGGCCCTGGCGACAACAGACGGAGACACCTCGAGAAGCACACGGGGCGAGCAACAAATACGATCATGTTAAATGTTACTTATGGTCAACTATGAACTGTTAACTAATGTAAGCAGAGTTAGATTAACTACTCTGTGTAAAACATGGTGTAGACTAAGCAGTCAGTCCTCACATTTCTTTGAAGCTTGAGACAAAATATCACCATTTCTTTAAGTTATCTTAAATGTGTGACTTAGAAGCAATACCATTGGGTAGAAAGTTACGACATAGAACTCTATAATAAGTGCCACATAAAAATTTTAAATGTTTCAGTCAAGAGGAAATCACCAGTGTATTGACCAACAAGTACCTGAATCCAATGAGATACAGGAGTCAAAACTGCACAAACGATGCCTGTATGCAACAAAAACGGCAATGAAGCTCTCAAGTAAACGTTAGGAGATGCACAACAGGACGCACACACGAGAACACAAAGGG
Source organism: Liparis tanakae (assembly GCA_036178185.1). Lineage (NCBI taxonomy): Eukaryota > Metazoa > Chordata > Actinopteri > Perciformes > Liparidae > Liparis > Liparis tanakae. The sequence continues at coordinate 7,076,896 of CM070092.1, forward strand.
GACAGGATGGATATTAGGAAGAAAACACACAAGCCAATGTGAGGAGAAACAGGACAGAGGGTTTGAGGGAGAGGGAAGGCAGAGGGCTGGAAGGGAGGATGGGGTCCGAGTTCACCTGGTGAGGGTCTTTCTCAAATCTCAAGGCTCTGTTAGCGAGAGAGCAACAGGCAGCGGGACAAAAGCACACGGCGGGGACAGACTGCTGGGGGAGTTTACCACGCTCCCTCAGCCTGAGGACTTCAGCCACGTGTCCACCCCCTTCCCCCTCGACAGTCTTTACAAATCCCATACCGTCTAATTACAATGTGATTACATTCTCTAATCCTGTACTTTCTAATGCTCCCTTGAAGAGTCACTACACTGTTATAATCGCAGCCCCCCTGGATGCTACTGGTTTTTACACCATCTCCGTTTTCCTCACCTGTCTTTCTCCATATTTTCCTCTGTTGGAGTTTCCATCGGTGAGAGGAGCTCCCCGACGGTCAGCCCTCCTCCCAGGCTGATGGGGGACACGTCGCCTCCGTCTGACATGGTCGGGGTCTCTAAGCGGTTGCTTGAGAGGCCTTGAAGATTAGAAGGCGAGAGAAAAACAATGAGGGGTTATGTGGAGCCATGTTTTTCTATTAATTAGTGATTTTATCAAGAGAATTAACCAAGTTATAGCTCATTAGAATAATGTATAACTATAAATTATATGAAAGCATCTATTTTACACAATATATTTACATTTATATATTTTTTACACACAAAAACAAATTCTACCTTTTTAATTGCTGACAACGAACAATCGTGATATACATTTATATGCTCAAATATATGTTTATTAAAGGTTTATACATGAGTTAAAAGGTTAAATGGTTGAGTTTTTAGTGTGCCACCACACTAATCATAAACTGTTGCAGTGTTTAATGGTTATCAACTAACAAACTAATATATTTTAAAAAACTGGTCTGAATAAATGATTTAAAACTGGTATTAGGTATTTGAACATGCTAAAAAGTTAAACTAAGCTGGTGATCATGGTAAACATTAAACCTGAAAAACAACAACATTGCCATTGTGAGCATGGTAGCATGCAGACGTTAGCATTTAGCTCAAAGCACCATGGTGCCTGGACGGAGCCGTTTGGGGGCTGCAGGCTGGTTTTATTCATCAAATCAAACTGGTTTAATTCAACCGTGAACAAACACAGACACAGTGTCGCTGCTGAGCCGGCTCACCATCCATGTGTGAAGACTCTGGGATGTTGGTGGTGCAGATGTTGTTGCCCGACCCATCACTGATATCTAACGTAGGCACGGAGGAGGCGCTTCCGCTGGAACAAGACTTCCTGCTGTTGAGGAAAGGGGCTGCAGGCTCGGTCAAGGAGCCTCTGCCGGGCGCCGGACCCTTACGCTCGGGATTCACTTTCTCTTTTTCCGCTGAAGACGGGGAGGAGAAAGACAAGTTTAACCGAGCAGAACTTCAGACAAAGCAGATGCAGAAAAACGACAAGACCCCAAACCAATTCAGTCAGTGAAAAAGGCACTTTGTGAGACAGACAAACATACGGGATGAGTACGGTGCAATCAGGGACTCGTAAGTGAGGGGGTTAATTCGGTGCAAGGGAACACCCACAACTCCCCAGACAAGATACATGTGAGGTCCTTTGGTGTTTGCAAGATAAACACTACAACTCATTCTTCAAACAACCACCCTGAAAGACAAATCAGCTCCACAACACCCCACCCACATCCCCTCCCAGGTTGATTTGGGACATGCAGACATGCATATGGGTTGATTAGTAGGGATGTGACCATTCTACAGATAAAAGGGGGGTTTGGGAACTCTGGACATCTAGTACCTTCAGCCTCCATTTTAGGTTTGACGTCAGCTGTAACAGGAAAGAAGGGCAGGACAACATGTTCTCATATCCAGACCACTCATGGACATCAATATTTAAAGATACGACTTTATAGATATTTTGAATATCACTATAAAACATATGTAATGTGTATATTTATAGATTGTAAATACTCTCCGATATCATTCACAAACACATAAAAAGCAGAGACATACTGTTGCCTGCAATCCAGCTGGGGATGCCAGGAAAGCCGCCTCTGGGCTTGGCCTTCGTGGACTCATCCTTCTTCTGGGAACACAACACAAGAGAGAAGTCAAATCTGAGAAACCCAAATTAATCGCCACAATAGTTTTATTAAAATATTGCAGTACATTTATTGACCCGTCTGGCGGCTCCCTTTCTGGTGAGGGAAAACAATAAACCAGCCGAGTTGATGGTCGCTTACCTTCACCAGCTGTCTCCTGAAGAAGCCTCCTCTGGACTTCTTACTGTCAACCGCCCTGGTTTTAACCCCGAGGTGCTTCATGAAGTAGGCCACCGCGGAAAAGATGGATTGACTAAGGGAGAAGTGAGAGAAAGATAATCATTAGTAATATCTATAATGTTTTGTATTCTGTTAATACTTATTTGTAAATGTTTTATTTTTATAATTTCAATACGATAATAACATCTTTTAAATCATGATATTCATGGTATTATTTTCGATGAGTCTGCTTTTAGTATATTCCACATAGAATATGAGTTGTCTTAGGGGCCACTGTCAACAGAGGAGAGAAGGAGGAGTTGAACCGAGTTCCGAAGAGAGCAAATATGACACAAAATGACTAAAGAAGGAGTTGAGAGACATTTGAGAAGTTGACAGAAAAAAGCCTGTGGGAGGAGCCAGTGGGAGGAGCCAGTGGGAGGAGCCTGTGTGTCCACACAACATGAGCACGAGTATCTCAAGTGTTACACAGAATGCTGTTTGAATGAGCTGACAGAACTTTAAAACACACTGGATCAGAAAACAACAACAATCTCAAAAGTGCATGACAGGGTTTAATAATTGAATGTGTGTGAAACACATTAATCAAGAAGTGGAACATTTAAGAATATACCACGGTCTTGTTTAGAAGATACTGATATGGAGTGCAGGGACAAATTTAGAAACAAAGTACAAACATATGCACGGACATTTTCTATCGAAAGAGCCAGTAGACACACATCTTGACCGAACACACAGGCTTTGAAAAGGCTTTGAGAAATCAAGTTAGCTCCATGTGAAAAATACACAACACTCAAGCAAATATGTTAGAGTTCACTTTAAAGGAAAACTCACCATTTCTCCTCGTCTGAGACTATTGAAGGTCTGAAAGAAAAGAGACATGTGGGATGTCACAACTGAAAAAAGACAAAAGTAAAACTAGACTCCCTCAACTTGCAGCATCCAGCTCACCTCTTCCTTTTAAGTAGCATTTTTCCTTTCTCTTGCTCGACTGATTATTCGGTGCGTTTTGGGCCGGTGGAAGTGACTAAGCTTTCCCTGATCCAACTCAAAGCTGATTGTTGTGATATTTTGTTTAGAGCAGAAGCTATTGAACATATTCCAAATTTGCACAAAAAGCTAAACTAAAAAAAGATGGCAAAAGGTTAAAGATGCATCAAAAGATGCACCTCTCTGCTCTAAATATGAAAAAAATAAACTTGCACTCTTGAAGTTCTGCAAATAATTCCAACTATTGTTTCCTAAACTTGATTTACTCTTGTGCGTCTCTCCGGTCAGCTATCTACAAAAGGGAATCCAACATCAGAAATGTTCCAACACAGCGGAAATGTCTCTTTTATCCGGGTTTTTGTCTGATGCAACTTGCAGGCAAGACTTAAGAAACGTGACACTAGTGTGTTTTTTTTGTACCAACATAAAGAGTGGGAGGGGTTTTCCAGGGATTTCCCTGCATAATCCAACCAAATGGTCTGGTTGCCTCATTCTCATCACCAGAAAGACCAATAGGAAGCGGCTCGGGAGAGGTCACTTTGTTGTGGTCGGATGTGTAATTGGTTGGGGGTCAGCGGATGTAAGAGTGTGGGAGAAGTGTGAGGGTAATAGAGAAATGATTGTATAGAGGAATGAATAGAGTGAAACTGAATGGATCGTGTGTGCATTAGAGACAGAGAGCCGACTGTGTGATTGTAACTGAGTGAATCAAACGTTGAATTATCACATCTTTGGTATAGACTGCTTTGTCTTCTCCACTGACAGCGTGGTGTTATCCACAGTGCGAGGGATGCTCACGCTCAGTGCCTCTTCCTTCGCTTTTGTTGTTCTTCTTTTCTTTCTCTCCTCTGACAAGATGAAGTCAGACAGACTTCTGCTCTCTCGCTGGCCTCCTCTCCCTCTCCCTCTCCATCTGACCGGCTTCTTGTCGAGTATAACGCATTGTAGTTGGCCACGGGGTCAAAGATAGATTAACTTTCCCCCAGAACGCTTGCTTTCTTTCTTCATCCGTGTCCAGGGCGGGAGCTGCCCAGCATCGATAACCCTCTGGCCTTTTCTCTCCCCTTCCGCTGTGTGACCCCTCCTCTATCGCCACCCCTCCTTCCAGTTGGCAAAACACCAGGGGAGAGCCTTCCTGCCAGCGTGGCACGGCTGACTCCATCTTTCCCTCTCTGCTTCTTCATTTCCTACTTGCTCCATTGTGCTCTCTTCCAATCACCCTCTACAGTTCTCGGTCTAGTGAGCTTGATTTTCTCTCTTGCTGGGTTTCTTGTGTGATTTGCACAAAATTGGTTATGAATACAGCTAATATATAATACACCTATTAAGAGGGTTTGTACAACGCGTAGTGCCAACTTTCAAGGGAACAGATCCAAAAAGGCTGCTTTCCAACTTTTGGACGGACTAATCATCCCCTCAGCTTAAAGTCAAGCTGAGGGGATGATTGGTCTGTCAAAAAGGGGGGGCAGCGGGGAACAGAGAGGACACTAGTATTACTATCTGAAGGTTCTTTTGGTTTTAATTAGTATCTTTGTGACAATGTGAGTTGTTGTTTTCTTGCGTGTGTAAATTGCGTGTAGTTTTCTTATCAGTCATCGTTGTAATTTCCCAGATGTCCACAGTTCTGTAGATGTGTTGGAAATGCAAAGACAAACGCATAAAAGGGACTTTTCTTCCTGAGTTTTGCTCCTGGTTTTGGTTTTGCAGTACTAGGAACTATTTGGCAAGTGAAGGATGGCTGCTCTTCAATCTTGAATTAGTCTCCTGGATAAAATGACAATACTATAGGTTTAAGTAATGCATATTTCATTTGAACTTAATTTCTAAGAGATTATGTTTTTGTCTTTTTGGTGTGGAAAATTGCAAAAGATTTCACATACGGTCAGTTCAAAACACGTCGTCATTGCATTGGGCAGAATTGGGCTCATTCAACACTGAGCCAAAATCCATAGGTTACAGAACTAAAACAGCTGAATGCATTATCAGAAACCATAAAGTGCTTTTGCTTTTAATAACTGTGAATGCAAACAAAGTACTCCTTTAAAGTCACAGGTGACCTCTTGATGAGTTTATGTTCACAGACTTCTTAAATCCAATACATTGTCCTGGTGATTCAACTGGGTGTGGTGTCCATCCAAATTTTTTGAAGTGTTCACCTAACAATATATATGCAGAACAATTTATTTGACTTTCAGTGGCGGAAGAAGCAGCGAAAGAGAGAAGCGCTCACTGTGTCTCAGACATCCTGTCCAGCAGGTTCTCAGCTACAGACTTCTCCTTCATCTCCATGGGGATGCGGTCGGTGGGATAGTGACTCTCCACATCATTGAGCTCAGCCTCGTTGGGCGTCATACCCATCATCCTCTTCTGCCTGGGAATGAAAAGGAGGCAAGGGTTTGGCCAGATTGATATTGAAAAGGATTTGCACATGATGAATGCTTTCCCAATTATGTGAGCAGATACATAATGTAGATGAACAGGGTAATTCATCAACAGTTCCGAGAGAACGGACCTTTTTAATTCATAAATCCTCTCCATGACTTTCATATTTGCATATTCTGTGCCCTTGATGCTATTTGGCAACTTCCTCTAAAATCTGCCAACAGGTCATTTCCGTGACATCTAAATTAAATGAAATACCAACTGGCTGGGCAATAATTAAATGGAATCAAATCATGATGAGATCATATATTGAGATATTCCATCCATTATCCAAAGCGCATATCCTATCGGAGCACTGTGGACAGGTCGCTGTGAGGTGACGCTGCTATCCACCGCAGCCCATGTGGAGGTAGTGTGATACACAATTACGTTGTCCTAACAACTTAACTTTCTCAGTAAATCTGAACCAATAATTCTGCTTGTAGGAATACCCTTTTGTAGTTAATTAAACTATTGTTTGTATACTCTGTGTTTGAGTATTTATTCTTTTATTTTTATGTAATTTCTTTTAGAATATGTTGGAAATTGGTACTAACGGTTTTAATTAAATGAGAAAATATAGTACTTTTCATTTGTTGAGTATTTAATTCACACTGGAGTAAAGAAATATAGTCTTTACCACGTGGTTCTTTTATATAGACTATTTATTTGGTGAATGACCAGAAAATGTGCTATATCATTGTGTATAGCGAAATATAAAATTACCTATAACTTATAATATGGAAGAAAGTTTGCTGTATAAGCATCACGGGGCAAACATGCAATTAACAAAGAAATTGAGGAAGAGGGAGATCCAGATGACGGTTCCTTGTGTTCATGCTATGTATTCACAGTAAAGACAATGTATGCATGGCGTTGCTTTAGTTGTGAGTGAAGTAGTCAATGTAAGTCGAAGAGTAAAAGTCAGCTTGTTAAAAGTTGCCTGTCATTTTAGGATGAGAGGAAAATAACGCTCATGTGTCAAAAAGGAACAGAAAAATAGCTTCCCCATGGATAAATTACTCAATTAAGCAAGTTTACATTTTGGGGAAGTTTGTTTTCCTTTCGACTCTGACAACTTCCCTTTAGGTCTGAGATACAATAAATACAGCCGAGACCTTCCTTAGTGACATCACAGTATACTCATTTTACCATCAAATCGAGAAGCATAACATCCACAGACTAATATCGTGGGTTTGCAAAAGTAACAGTTGGGGCATAGCTAAGAGTTTACGTGACTTGATGAGTATTGTTAAGGACAGGGATTCTCACCTGAAGTCTTCAAGCTGTTTGGCCACTTCAGCCGCCTGCAGGCTCTGCACCTCCTGAGCGAGGCGTCTTTGGGTGTCCTCATGGAGCACATCTGAACGGGTCCGGTCTGAGGGAAGGGGACAAGGGAAGCGGGTGAAGGAGAAGCGGTGAGACACAGAGGACGACACAGAGTGGGACTGAGGCGTGTTTGTTAGTGCCAAGGAACACATAATAATTTTATGTAAATATGGAAAATAACTCACCCAAATCAAGGGCTAAATTACCAGGAATTACCACTCGGAGAATCTATATTGTGGATAGAAAGACAAAATAGGTACATATTATATTACATTTCATTTAACAGTGAATACGTGTACTGAAGCCTTTTTTGTTGTTGCTTTGATCTATGTTCAGTTTATTAGGTACACAACTAAAACTAATGCAGTGTACATAATAATAGTAATAACCTTCATGCAGGTTATAATGGTCACACTCTCTAAAAGGTTTTGATTCAACTGTTTGATCATTTTGGAGAAAGGTTTACTGACAGTTGTTTCAATTATTTTCTCCACCCCATTCAAAACAATGTGGCTAGACTAAATATCAGAACACCTTTATAATGCAATACAGTTCAAACAGCATACACTGCAGCCTCCAAAACGACCATAAAGTTGAATCAACATCTCTCTCTGGGCCAGGTGTACTTATTAAACTGGCAACAGAGTTTATATAGATAACTTTTTTACAATGTGTTGACACGAGACAAAACAGAGCGGACCGATAAGACTCAAAAGAAAGTGTGCTGTTGCCACCTATCACCACCAGGGGGCATTTAAACATTAGAAATAAAACAAACCAAGAGAAAAGAAACATTATTCCAAATGAGAGATACATAGCTCTGTCACTGACAAGATAATGACCACATGGCCCTACTTTACGTGAATAGGTTTATAAAAGAAAGAAGGTTTTGAAGGAAAAAAAAAGGAAGAAAAGAGAAAAGGAGAGAGGTTAAGTGAGGATGATTCCTCCTAAAGGGCTTTCCCACGATCCTGACGGGAAACTGTGGGGTCGGACAAAAGACAGAAAGTGCAGCCCAAGCCAGCTGAGCTGACAGACATGTGCAGTGCATGAGATCTGAGGAGGAAATATAACAGAGACGTGACAGACGCCAGGTGTGCAGGGAGGAGGAGTGGAAAGTGACAGAAACTGAAGGGTGCTAGACAGAGGCAGAGTAAAGGCAGAGAAACGGAGCCGAGCGCTCCAAAACAAATCGTGAGCACACAACGTCTCTCCTCAATTTATAGACTACAGCTGTGCACTGTATCACATTAATATTGATACAACGCAATGAGAGCAGAATTTAATATCTGTTGCAAAGAATTCTGCGTTTATACAGTTGTGCTGCAAAAACTGAAAGAGGAAGAATTAGCGATGACCTGACACAACTCCCTAGAGCCAAGAGTCAAATATACGTCATGCAGAAAGAGAGCGACCATTGAGAGTCAAACTGAAACACTTCCTATATTAACACTTTAGTTTCAAACATAAAGTTGGTAATTTAAGTAATATAGCGTCTCTCCAACAGCTTCGTCCGAATGAGGCAGCGGTGATCATCACACATCCAAAAGGTTACACCCGACTTTCAAACCAGCCGTGACTTTCTTCCCCCCCTAATACCCAAGATGGACCTTAAAAACTAAATTGCAGATCTTAAAGTCCACTTCAGGAAAAAAAGACATCAGATTACTGAAGGTCGTCTGTGCTTCTTTAAAGAAAAAGTGATCAAAGCACTTCAGTGGCTCTTAAATATCTCTTATTGTGGTACTTTTGTAGTTTGACTATGTTGAGGAAATGTTACTTTCTGTATTCTTGTTGTTCTTAGTTTATACTCTAGGTTGAAATGCACTTATTGTAAGTGGCTTTGGATAAAAGTGTCTGCTAAATGACATGTCATGTAATGCATATCTCTGTTAAGAGTGCATTAATAAGACCAAACACTGTCATCTGTTCATATTCCTGGGCTAGAGCACCTGCATGAGAGTAACATACTGCACGTCATCAGTGTGATGTTCCTCCCTCTCTGCCGGCTCCATGCCGATTAAAGTCAAGGTCTTTTGTGTTTGTTTGCACACGTCACACACTACATTCATTCATTCCTGACCAACATACATATTCTTATTTTAAGTTCCCAAAACATAGCATTTGTAAAAACTTTAATCATGAGTTTGTGACAATCTGGTCGCTCGTTATTTCAAGCCCATTTGCATCCACTTAAAACTGGCACAAGGGCAAACATCCTACAGGAAATGGCGTGTGGCGTGCTACTTACTGCACCCTTGTCCAGGAAGGTGTTGTAGAACTCCACAAATTGCTTCTTGGTCTCTTTGGCACTGAGGTTCTTGAAGAGGTCAGCATGGAGGTAACACAGCTGAGGGGGGACACAGAGAGAGGATCAGCGAGCGCTGCTTTTAACAACCTCTGACTTCCTGTTTGCGGTTTCGATGCACTCAAGCTTTAGTTAATGTGCACAATACACTGACATATGATATACTGGAACTATTTTTAAAGCAGCATGTCTCTGTCAGCCATACACATGCACCAATCTCAATAAGTATATAAACACGATAATAATCGTCTCCTTTACACTGACGGTCTGACACACTTGTATTCTCTACAGTGGATGGACCTCCTTGAGGTAAAGAGGGGTGTACAAGAACAGGGTGTCATGGCTGTGGGAGGTGTCACAGTACCTGGGTGGGTCACGGTGTCTGCATGCAGAACAAAAGGGGAAGGACAAAAAGTTTGTGTAATATTTTTGTTTTGTTTTGTCTTGTTTTCTCCTTGTTTTCATCTTATGATGTTAAAAAACAAACATCATCCTTGTGTGGTTATACATTTGTGTATTTTCTTTTTGTAAAATAATACTTTCAGTATAACAAACTGTAAATGCTGGCTATTTCACTACAAATATCCTGTAAAAAATATAAGAAAAAGGGGAAGGAGACAGACATACATCATCAGCACCCACACACCCACACACCCACACACACCCACACACACCCACACCCACACACACCCACACCACACACACACACACACACACACACACACACACACACACACACACACACACACACACACACACACACACACACACACACACACACGGGAGGAAGTCTCAACACATGCAATAAAGCAATTTGAATTTGAGTTTAGTAAAAACTCGTAGGGAATATAAGTGCTGTTTTATGTGTTTCATACAAGCTACAGCTGCACGATAATCTTGTAATGTTATAACGATTCAATAATAATATCGCTTAGGTGCAATATTGACTCAGCTGCAAATCAAGCACTCTCTTCAGAGGTAGAGCATCTGTCGGATCGTTTTGTTTTGAGGACTCTGGGATTATCTCAGCGTGCCGACCTTGGTCTGCGGTGCAACTTTAACTACTTGTTCTGCTCTTAGCTGCTTTGGTTTATGACTGGTTAAACGAGAACTTCTTTTCTACCCTGATGGTGGAGATACCAAAACATTCCAGTTTGTGTATAACATCTTATACCATAACCAAAACAACCCAAGGCAGACCTGGGTGGCATTGGTTCCAAGACAGTTTGTAATATGTACACTAAAATTCTATTTTAATTCATATTTAAGCCACAGTCGAGCAGTTCTCTAAACATGAAACATATTTAAACAAATACTATATAACACCAACGTCCCTGTTTCTATTCAAACTGGGATGGTTGTGCTAACCCTCCCCTCTCTCTATCTTTCTCTCTCTCTATCTTTGTCTCTCTCTATCTTTTTCTCTCCTCCTCTGTATTCTGTACCAATATTTTTTTTCTTGTCAATTCATGTTTTTTTTACCCACAAAAAAGTCCAAGAACAATGAAAATCTTCTACAACCTGAATTTGACTCATTTGAATATTTTAAGAGACAGTGTGTTGCATTATGGGAGTTGGAGTTCTCACCAGCGGAGCCGGGTCAAACTGTAGAATGACATGCTGTATGAAGACAAGCAGGTGGGTCGGCCGATCCTTCAACTGGTCTATATTGTTGAAGTGTGTGCACTGGTCGTCCGTCACCTGAGAGAGAGAGAGAGGGAGAGGGAGAGAGAGAGAGAGAGAATATGAAAGACGCATAAGGACAACGATGTATACACTCAGCGATCTGGCTTCACGTTTTCATGGACTCACGTCATTCAGATCGTTCTCGAAATCCTCATCCTCAGCCCCGATGATGCTCATGGCTGGGTTAGAGCGCTGAGCCCCAAACACGCCCTGTTATGCAGAGGGAGAGAGAGGAAGAGGGGAAGAAAACAAAACAATTAGCAAACATAATGGGCTGTACTTTGAACCGCGAGGCTTCCTCTTTGACGCCGAGAGCCCCTGCTGAGCAGAGACAGACGTGGAGACAGACGAAGATTTGGGCACTGTGAACTTTCCCAGTGGAATATCACATTAAGCGGTAAAACAGGAACATTTCCCAGCATCCAATCACGGAGAGAGAGAGAGAGAGAGAGAGAGAGCGGTCTGATGCGTCATCATGCGCATGGTCCTTAAAATAAGTAGGATGCCATTCACATAAGTGGAGGTAAAGCAAAACACAGGAGACAGACTTGCAAATAACTACCGGTATGTTAAGGGTTTTACTTTACAGTCAGACGTATTATCTCCTTAATGATGAGGGTCTCAGGAATTGGACACTGATAATGAAAGGTATTTAACTGATAATCAAAGGAATGCAATTGTGTTTTCCGACATAATATTAAGCATTTTGTAAAGGGGGGTCGGAGGGTTCTGTAAAATGAAAAGTAATTCCCCCCCAGGCCACGCTAACACATTCAGTTCATAGGCCAAGGGCGAATAGTACAGTGTTTAACATGGATTGCAAAATAGCATTTTGGATTAAAGCTTTCCCTGAACTTTGGCCAAAAGTTGCCTCTGAAATGTGCTTTTCAGACCAGTTCAGTCACACACCCAGAGGAAAGCACTCCCAGCTGCCACGACGAGAACCCTGCAGGTCTAGAAATGTAACTACACTAATCTCAAATGAAAGGTTTATGCCAATCCTCGCCTTCGAAACCCATGAATGGGGGGGGGGGAAAACATGCAACGGAACAAGTGACCAATTTACCCCCACCCCTTCCACCCCACCCCACTTCCCCTGCACACATTCACACCCAAAACACACAAACAACCCACAGCTCTCGTGTTCAGTCCTCTGAAGGCCGCAGACCCAGCGTCTGGGACCAGGGAACACCCAAACACATACGCACATCAAAACGCCGACAGCTACACTGTTCCACGCTCAACATTGTCCGCTGCTCGGCGAGCACAGAGCCCACAGTGTTGGTCTGAGTCAAGGTAGGGAAGGGGGGGGGGGGGGTATCCCCTTAGGGGGGGGGAAGCTTTGAGAAACCGTTAGTGATCATAATAATAATATAAACAATTGTTGGTAGTTTAGTTATTTAATACATTTTAGAGTTATGACTATTGATCCATAATGTATGATGCATCCACGTTTAATGTCGCGTGATGAGATTGAATGCCGAGTTACCTGAAGGTCAACATTCGGACGGCGATGTGACGACGATACGTTCATGTCACCGGAGACCCTCGTGCAGCGGCCTCAAACAATACCTATCTGTCTACTTCTTCAAGCTTCAAGGTTTTTTATTTGCCATCTGTGCCGAGACCAGCAGTCCAGACACATCGGAATTATTTTTGCAGGGCTCTCCGAGTCAACAGAGATACAAAACAAATGCACTATAAAAATAATAATAAAAATAAAAAAATAATAGTAACAGTAATAATAATAGAAATATATTTAAAAAAAACACTGTACAAAAAAATATTTAAAAAGATTATTCAATAAATTATTCAATACCCAATTTTAGTTTATTCAGTTCTTTATTATACTTTCACGTTTTAACTCGTTTTATTTAGTATTTTCTTGCACTATTTTGATTGCCCGTTTTGGCTTTGGGTCTATAAATTAAGTGTATTAGTATCCATGTACCCCAGAACATTTAAAAGTGTCAGCTTCCATACCATTCATGCCGGCATGGCTAAACATTTAATATTTCCGGTTGGGGAAATCTTTTTAAGATAGCATTCACGGGATCGTTGGATCAATGTGACAGAATAAGTTTAAAGCGCTTTATTTTGTATTTACATCAATGTGACGACATAACATTACATAGACTGGTATAGAAGACTTTTAGCAAATCACTTATCTGCTTTATGTCATGTCTGCTCTCTTGCTCTATTCCCCCAAAAAAATAGTGTAAAAAGACTTTAAATACAGAATTCTAAATTATTCTGATTCTACTGAATTAATAATGTGTCAGTCAACTGAAGTAGGTGAATGTGTGTTTATGCAGGTTGTTTTACTGTAAATAGGGAAGAACTGACAAATAATTTAGTAGTTAGAGTTTATAAAAGAAATGAGTGTCTACACGACTGTGCTTGTATTCAGGGCCTAAACACAACGTGTGTGTTCAGTGGAAGACATCAGAGATGCTTTGAGGTCAAGGTGAGTTACTGTAAAGAGAGAGAGAGAGAGAGAGAGAGAGAGAGAGAGAGAGAGGGAGAGAGAGCGACCGAGAGACAGAGAGAGAGAGAGTCAGAGAGCGACAGAGAGAAAGAGAGCGACAGAGAGAGTCAGAGAGAGACTAAGAGAGAGAGAGAGAGATAGAGAGACGGAGAGATACAGAGAGAGAGAAACTCAGAGAAAGACAAACAGAGAGAGAATGTGTTCATTCATGGTGTATCCAGTGGGCTGCGGGTTGAGAAAGGCCACTGTTGGAGCAACATGCGTAGGAGGGGTTAGTCAAACAGAGTCACCGGCCTGTCAGGGACACTCACTCCCAGACATAAACACGCATGGACACACCTCCTCTCTCACTCACACACACACACACACACACACACACACACACACACACACACACACACACACACACACACACACACACACACACACACACACACACACACACACACACACACACACACACACACACACACACACACACACACTTACCAAGATGACACCAATATAAATCCGCCCCACACAACACAAAGTCCGTATTTCCCTGTGACAACAGCTGTAACAGACTAATGCATAATCTGATCTAGACATTTCCAGATTAGAAGCGGTCCCTGCCGCAGCTCGGCTGAAGAACTATTGTATTGCATGACTTACATTCTTGATAGCAGGTAGAACAACTCAGTTAACTGAGAAGGCGACACTTGTATTCACTTCATTTTGGTCGGGATGACTTCATAAAGACAGATTAATGTAGCAGTTGACACACTTAGTTATTTTATCGTATGCTATCTGAAAACATATATGAAGTGGATAAGGAGTGGATTAAAACGTTTATGTGTCGGTACAACGTTTGTGTACAAACACAGGAAGACATATTGGGCCACACTGAGGTATAACTGCATGTAAGTCACCTTGGGGATGCTACCGAATAATATGTATTATTGATCTACTTGCCATTGTCCCACATTTATTGGAATCTGTGTTTGTTATTTTCTCCAGATAATTTATTTAGGTGTATAATGTTATCACCTATAGTAAAGAGGGCTGCAGGAATTTATTAAAAAAACAGAAACTTTGCATTTTTGCATTTCTGGTTCTCGTCACTTAATCAATATTATTTTATGGGTTTTTGCTTCGATGCCTGAAATAAGGGCTGCTGTTAACAAAAGCAAAATATATTGTAACACTTTTTTGTAAGATATAAGATAAGTCAGTAAATATCCCACACATCTAACATTAACTTTTTACTTTTAGCGCTTGCATTTACGCTTCCATTATCATAAAAGTGGTGTTAATTTGTGAAGATTATCTTGCTGTTCAAAACATGCATATATCATAAACATGTCTTTGCCTTGTAGTTCATTTTCTTCTATAATCCAAAACCCAAAGAACAAATCCATCCATATATTCCAAACTTCAAATACCTGAGAAAAATGCCCCACACACAATGAGAGCTCATGAAATGTCCCGTTTATCTTACCAACAGTGAGACACAAAATATTCGATTTACAATAATAAAAGACGAAGCAAGTCTCTAATTTTAGAACTTGGACCCTTCAATGTTAGTTAATTTTTCTTGAAAAAACGATGGTAAATCAAAATTATTCCTTTTTCTTCTCCAGTCAAATAATAGATTAAATCGACTAATCGCTGCAGCTGTAAACGTACGTCGCCTGACAGCGAATCATTTCTGTTTCCATCGCAGCGAACTCGTAAACGCGACTCTCTTGCTGCTCCTCTGATGCACGACTGACCGCAGCCCGTCAGCCTCCTCCTCGTGGCAGGAGATGCTGAAGTCAACCCCTTGTTATCGTTACGTCCGGCCTGAAATTTGATTACTGTCGTACATGTGTGTACATCTTGAGGGGGAAGCTTACTGCGGCGACTCGAGGGGAAGTCGGGAAGGTCGACCCTGCTCTGCGTTTAAAGAGCACAACAGAGTACGGAGGGGCGGCCGGAGTCGGAGCCTGCTCGGCCCCGCCGGAGCCAAGTGGTACATTCCAGCATATGGCACAGTTCAGACAACAGATGGAGACAGTCTGTGAGCCTCAGCAGTAACCAGACCCTCGGCTCTTCACCTCCATTAGGACGCGAGAGCTGGCAGGAGCTCCACGCTGCAAGGGCGCTTCCCGGCTGCGGCTTAGTTGGAAAGAAAAAAGCCCACGAGTGACTCGCGTCTGAACGGAGCATCCCAGAGGTGCCGAGACCGGCTCCTGTGCTCCTGAGAGTCGGCAGCTGCCCCCCCCCCCGATCGTCCCTCCCATTACATTCCAGTACTAACCAAGTGTCAGGTGGCATCAATCCAATGATAGCCATCAAGCGTACGTGCCTTTGTATGTGTGTGTGTGTGTGTGTGAGTGAGAGCGTGTCTGTGTGTGTGAGAAGACTGAGCACGTATGTGGGAGGGGGCCATTCCTATGTGATTGTGGGGAGCTACCGGTGTGTGTGTGTGTGTGTTATATGACAACTGGTCTTTACAGCAGCATTCCCCACCATTCCCGACCTCCAATACTGCGCATGAGACAAAGTAGGAGCACAGTTTAGTATTTCAGATTTCCACAAGGGGAGTAAGAGGTTACGCCGCAGACTAATAATAACCGTTACATGTCTGAGTCACTGTTCAGAGCAAAACCAACAGCCATTGTGAAACCTCTAAAAGAAATTAGCTGCTTTAGTAATAACAAAACGGAGACCGAGAGGAGAGGAGGAGTTGTGACCTCATTCCAAAGTGGGCATCTTCAGCGGCCATAGTCGAATCGCAGGGGGCCAGGGGCTCACAGCTGTCCATCAAGCTCCTGGAATAACATGACGGTGCATGTCGGGGGGGGGGGGGGGGTCAAACAATATTATACATGCATTGGCACCTCAAATTGTTACGAGTAGAATTGTGAAGATAGTTTTTTTTGGAAGCAATAAGACAAAGTTCATCACCGTTACGTGGATTTACCAAAGGTGATCTAACTTGTTATTGCACAGTAGTTACAGTCCCAAGGCGCTTAGCCCTACGGTTGAAGATATCAACAACAGCGGTATCTAAAACAGACACACCATTGAAGAGGAGTAGTTATTGGCCGAGTTTTCCTCACAATAAGGCTTTATACGCGTGATCAGTCATTGGGTCTGAGCTGCACTCACTCCTGGATTTAGCTTTTATATATGAAGGAAAGACCTTACACACCACACTTCTTTAAAAGTCAGTCCTGATAATCTCTGTTTGTTCTCTTTGGCGACTTCTATGGCGCTTATAGCAGCCTGTGTGTTTTTGGATCTCACTCCAGAGAGATGTTTGCCCAAAACACAACTCAACCAGCATGAAACAACTCACTATCGATATTACCTCATAGAGTGATAACTAGTGATTTTACAGACAATCAATTGAATGACATTTTTGCAAGATCTCCCATCTATAGCCTACGTCCTGACCCCACCCAACCCCACCCATGAGTAACCCCGAGTGCAGCTAGAGGTCAAACATTGAAACGCTGCTTTTCATCCTGGTTTCTCTTTAAAAAGCAGAATATCCAGTTTTGGTGGCCCAGAGTTGGAGTGAGGAAAAAGATGCTGTGACAGGAGAGACGGCTCCCCGGGGATCTGATCCGGGGACAGTGAGATGAATGTGCACAGCACACCCTTTCTATCAAGAGAACGTCTCATTTTTCAACAAAAAAAGAAAAGCGTAATCACATAACAATTGATCACATAGTGGCTTTATATTGGACAAGTACGTCAGCAGAGATGGCTCTCAGTCGGCGGTAACCGGATTAGTTGTACATTCAAAAAAGAAAGGCAGTAGCATAGAGCAGAAAAGTTACAATTCTTTGAACTCCGAGTGCAGCGACACATGTAAACTCGGCTCTCGGCATTTATCTCCCAGCGCTGAAGACACTAGAGCCTCCCTCAGTCACACGTACATGCACTTGGCCACAAGTGACTGTTCTCTTCTTCAGGGTTCTTACACATGTTGACCAATAGATTTCCATGACTTTTCCATGACTTTAAACCAAATGTCCACGACCAAACTGAAATCTCGGTTTATACATGAAAAAGTATGAATATTTAGTATTTAAACAATGTGAATTCCAATTGTATAAGAGAAAATATTTTATTTAAAGAATACACATTTGCTTCCCGAGCTATGGCCATCAAACTGTTCAGTTAAGGTGCGTTCACTTGCAACGCGGGAAAAAAAGAAAATTGCGCCGCCAGTATGAGAGCGTATGCCGGCTTATATTTTGAGTCTTTCTTTCTAAAACATATTCATTATTTCAAACTCGGCGTAAATGAATATGTGATTATAACACATTTCCATGACTTTTCCCAAACTTTTGTGATTTAAGTTTTTTTCCCTGACTTTTCCAGGCCTGGAAATGACCATTTTAAAATTCCATGACTTTTCCAGGTTTCCATGACCGTACGAACCCTGCTTCTAACGCGTGGTCACAACGGGCTGTGTCCTGTCCTCTCTATGCTATGAAGGCAGTGGCCAAAAATAGCGCGGCAGCTAATGGCCGTAGCTGCGTCCGTAGTGCAGTTTATCTGTCCGTCTCATCAGGCTCATTAGCAGAGGCCGGGGGATTCCTAGCAGCAGCGCCGCTCCGCCCTGAGGCGCCTGAGCAAAGAAGGAGAAGAACTGGGGGAAGGTGGCAAATGGGGAGGCACACAGACAGGAAGTGGGTGTAATTTCCTCAGGAAGCTATCAGAGCCATTTCTTGTATGACCTATCAGATGAAAAGAGGGAGAGAGAGGGAGGTCAAGATGAAGCAGAGGAGGAGAGAGCGGCAGAGTGGCAAAAGTTGAACAAATGAAGAGCCCGAGAATTTGCATCAAAACTGCATCAAACAAACCTTGTGTGTTTATATAGGGATCAGAAACAGAAACGACCCGTACAGCATGAACCAAACCAAGAGATGAAAAATGAGGAACAGAGGGCTGATGAGAAAACTGGAGGGTCAAAAACTGCAGGGTTTTAGACATTTGCATGACGATGTGTTTTTGAGACTGACACGCCAAGACAAATAGAAATTAAAGAATTGTGTGATCTTCAATATGAAAAATGTCTTCATACTTGACTCTCAATAATTAGATCCAGGTGGAAAAAAAAGTTATTCAACACCGAGAAACTAACTTTTACAGACTTCAAGACTGTGTGGCATTCAGAAATGCCTTGGAGTCACTTGGACTAGTACACCCGATAGTGGCTACAAGCACTGGCCGATATGAACCCATTATAGACCAACAAAGAGAGAGAAAAACAGACAGGGGCCTAGTGAGAGGAGGAGGAGGAGGATGAGAGGGAAGAGTGTTGAGAAGAAATTAAAAGAGGCAGTAACAGTAGAAAAAAGAAAACAAACAACGGAATCATACATGTGAGAAACTAGTCGGACAAGCATCCAGAAACTGTTTGAGCACAGACCTACACCTGAAAACTTTGACGTTGACTACACACACACACAACGCACATACACATACACAGGCACACACACACTGAACCCTGTCAACTTTGACCAAAGGGTGTTTGGCTGCAGCTGGCACAGTCGACATTGAGCTAGCACCTCGGTGAGAACAGAGCCAGAGGCATCGCCAACGACGGAGCATGTGTGCGTGTGTGTGTGTGTGTGTGTGTGTGTGTGTCTAAATAAACATGCAGCATGTTATCACACATACATTGTTGTATATGTATGTGTGTACGGTGTAAATAGCCTAAATGTACCTTTACAAAATGTGTGTGTGAACGCATGGTTTGAAGAACTGAGGCATAGAGACACAGTTATCTTTACACAGCCATGTGCACATGACTAGACATTAATGGAAACACGGCCCTCACAATATCACCCGAGAAAAATAAATAAGACAATCAAAAGAATATAATACAAAGTGAAAAAGGGTGCCTCTTCAAAGAAACAACATCATGCACATATGTGATCTAAGTGTTAAAATGGGAGTAGGTCGTCCCAGAATGAAAATTGGTTGTGCCGTTCTATTCAGGATGTTGTACTCTAAACTCGTGTGAAGCAAATTATACAAACAACTTTCTTTTTTTTTATTATGTCACAAGCGAGAAAACGCAAACAAACGCCGACTTCTGACTTTACAAAAGCAGTTCAGTGTGCACGTCATGGGTAGTACGACCACGCTGAGAGCATTTGTATAACATGGATATATAATGTTGCCGGCAGCTGAGCAGAAGTCTGAGAAAATAATCCTATTGATGGCATCAGGGTTGTGATGGAGTGGACTCGAGAGTTCAACATCTCTACACACAGCCTCTGAGACAGGTTCATTTACTGGATTCAGAGGGTCAGGCGAAAGACGCTATAATGTTGCTTTGTGGGTGCCTGACCCATAGTGACCATTATCTATTGAATCCATCTTCCACAAGTTTGTGAGAAGTGGAAAAGTGTATTATTTATGTTCGGAAGAAATTAGCCTAACAGACAATCATTGTCCAAACTCCGACTCGATTAAAGATAATCTCTTATCAACTCACAGAGATAAGACCTTTCAAGATAACGGGGCCGAATGTGACTGAGCGTCCCCGTGTAAGCTCAAGCAGGGAAAGGAGCAACAGAACCGTGGTCCGAACACAACGGAGGGCAAAGTGACCCCAGAACTCCTGTGACTGCCCCGTCATGAGCAAACAACAGAGGCAAGGGGGCACTGGGAGAGACTGGAGACGAGTGTCGGCTGGCCAATAGAGGGACACTGGGCTTGGCCCCACCCACCTTGAGCCACACAACATATAGTATTTGTAAAAGAGGATATCTGTGCAAAATATATGCTTTTCCTGCACGTGTCTCAGCTGTTCTGGGGCCGAATCGTTTTGGCCCAGAAGAGACGGGTCTAAGAAGCAGTTTATCCTATTGATGGTTGAATAAATATATAAATGAGTGATATACAATTTAGCCAATCAGCATCCTAATAGGCTAAAGTCATCGGGCCTAAAAGCTGCGCGTTCTCGTCGTCAGGTGCTTTTTTTTAAAGACCTGACCCTCTAAAATCTCTCCTCCAAAACTTATTTGAGAGATGAACTACGGTGGAGAAACTTCAGGTAACACAGCTGGGCCCAGATCAACCAGACGTAAAACACAACAGACCGTGTGAAAGGAAGCGGCACAGGAAGCGGGAGAGACCGGCGGACAGATCCAGCATGGACAGTTACAGGAGGAAGGGACACGAAGCACTGGTCAGAAGAATTGAGAAAACACGAGACCACCAGGACACACATGGATAAATCATCAAGCAGCCATATTGGGCAAAGTGAACGCTGCTGCCAGCTGGACGACAAACACAGGAGGAGGTGAAGGAACACAATGAGGAGGTAAAACAGGCTCACTTTAACCCTAACAACGTTCATATATATTAATATACTGAATTGTATGAGAAAGATGTCCTTATTATGCAAGTGTTGGAATGAATTATAAATATTTAACTACGAAGTAAAAATGCGTGTTTGATCCTTTTTTTGCAGAGAATCATTCTGGGATGTTTTCTGAAATTGATTAGATGGCCTAGCAAAAATAAATCCACCCAGCCGCCACTGCTGGAGATAGTGTGTGTGTGTGTGTACAAGTGAGTGAGGGAGGGGCTTGTCTGTGCAGAAGGTGCAAAAAGATGCTTTCTCAAAAGAGAAACTCTCCTCTTTTTTTGGCAACAACTTTCCTTTTTTTCGTCTTCCATCCCTCTACATCTTGTTCCATTTTCCTCTCCCCCTCTCTCGTTCTTGCTCCCTCTCTTTTCACCTCCCTCCTTCGTCTCCTCCACCTTTAGCTTAAATAAAGCGGCCCCTTATGCGATCACTCCGAGACAGCCAGTGCATTCATAGCTGGCAGACAAGGGCCAATTATGTAATTTAACAACCATTACGTCGTGGCTAAAATAAGATTATGGCCAAAAGCGCCGGGAAAAACCGGCAGGTCTTTTTATTGCCTTACATGTTGTTCTGCTGCAAGTCCAAACAAATCATATTGTTGACTCCCTATTATTGTTTTCTCCTGATTTTCAGAAGGGACTTTCTGCACCACTGACATCTTGCGATAAAGCCATCTTAGTCGTCTCTTCTTTACTAAGATGGCTTTATCGCAACAAGACTTTGTTTTCATCCGACCGCTGCGGACGATCACTGACCTCCTCTTTATATGCTTTCTGCCGAGCAGACACCCAGAGGTGTTGAATGATCCCAAACAATCCCCCCCCCCCCCCCCACACACACACACACACACACACACATGTTAAGGATGATGGTAAACCATGTTTCCCAAACAACAAGCTGCTGCCGAGCCTCCTCCCTTCCTCATGCACACAGCCGTGCTTATTCGGCGAGGCCTAACACGCTTTCCCTTCATTTGGATTCGTCTCTCCTTAGAGCCAAAGTACACTCCACTCTCCGGCTCCAATACACTGCCAACCCCACCCCCTTCATCCTCCCGCTCCCCCCACCCCTGTCCCCACATAGAGGTCATCGGCTTCATGGAAACAGTTGATAGGCCGGCGTCTATCGACTGGCATGGATTGGCAGCCCGTAGTAAACCTCCAGCTTGGCCTAACGGCTTCCATGTGTGTGTGTGTGTGTGTGTGTGTGTGTGTGTGTGTGTGTGTGTGTGTGTGTGTGTACCGAGCAGTAATTGCTGAGGCCAAACACAGAAATGTCTGATTGGCTTTTTGTCACACAAACAGCTCTTCATTCATTCACATGTCTGTTGACGGCATTTGTTTGTTTATTAGCTGCGGATTTTGACACAACACCAAACAACGCAGCAACAACAACTAGCTAATGCGGAACATTTTTGGGAGGAGTTCATGCTGCCCAAAATCAAAGTCTTGGAGGCCAACAAATGCCTCTGGTTCAAGATGCCCGTCTCACGCCAATAGTTTGCAAACCAGATAAAGAGCATTCTTCTCTATCCCTCCAAAGAGATCGTTAAGGAAGAAGCAAGTACAATTTAAATCCTTAAATCGCAAACAATTCTCAAATTTAAATCTAAAATTAGGTAATGACTGTGATTAGCTAATTATCGATACAAGGCAAACAAAAGAGATCATTTTGTACATATTTGAGCTGATATTCAAGTTAAAAGTAGGGCTCAGTAATATGTCAATAATATATCGGTATTGTGATACAGAAATCCACTATAGCTCTTCTATTATTTGCCTTTGGCCATTAGTCATCATATTCACATTACCAATTACTTTTTATCAAAAATCTCACTGTAAAGAATTTGTGAAAGCACCAATATTCAACCCGACAATAGAAAGGATCTATTTGTATTGAGGACTTTGGTAAAGAATATTGTGATAGTTAAATAGATGTGTTGGTTCACATCACCAGCCCTATAGAGAGTAGTCCATTTAGCATTGCACTTCTGTAACATCGTATGTATATATATATATATATATATAATATATATATATATATAATATATATGAGAAACATATTTATACAAATTGACAAAAAGAATACCTTTTTTTGTAAAGTCCTGAGTGCTAACATACAGATATATACAGAACACCATCTACAGAAAGAGTGGAGGATGTTTGACCCACCAGAGCCCCCCCCCCCCCCCACACACACACACACACACACCACCACCATCTTTCTCTCCTCAAGAGTAAACAACATCATCTATGGAGCCGAGTCTTGCTTTTTCCACCGTGTACCTCAAATGAAAGAGCTCATTCTCTGCTTCCTCGCTCGCTCTCCGGCACAACGTCTTTCCAGGCAGCCATGGCGCTGACTCACTCTTGGACAGATGTGTGCAACTCTTTCCAGTTTGAGAGGCACACGCTGCTGCAGCACAGATTATACTTGCCCAAAATACACTCATTATCAGGTTTGACAGCTGAGATTGTCTGCATCTTTTTGGGCCTCTGAAGGAGTCAATTGTTTGAGGGGGGGGGGGGGGGGGGGGGACCACACACAGACTACTCGCATGTCTCACAAATGGACACAGACACAATGACCACACGTGTGCTGAGAGCTGGGAGCCTCGTCCACGTTGAGTGACGGAGACCAACGAGATTGGCAGGTGAATCCAGCGACTGAGCCTCTGTTTATCGGACAAATCGTTGTCGTGCGAATGAGCCGAGACCATATGGTGACCAACAATGACCCTCGTGTGTTAGCTTTACAGCACTAAATGATCTGGAAAGAAATAAATCACGGTTCAACCTGCATGAAAGACTTTGTCAGCGCAGACAAAAGGACAGAAAAAGTCAGTGCAGAGAGTGTCTTGGGAATATGAATTATAATACTTCGTATATTACACCAACAGTGTGCATGTAGGTAAGTATCTGGCTACTAGAAGACAGTCTAAGAATGCTACCTCGATGATGTCATAATGATGTCAATAGGGTTATCTCGGCTCGGGAACCAAAACTAAAAACCAACGACAGAAAGTGTTGTTCAGAGTTCAGACGATACAGCGCGACTATAGCCAAACCCCGCAGGGGAAGTGTGTCAGGAATGAACATGGGCACTGGGCGCGACAATCGTTCTATCCCGTATGGTGAGTCATACTGGAGGACGAGCAACGCAGCATCACGCCAGACTAACGGCGAAACAGAGGCGAGAACACGGTCGGTTTCTTTCTGCTGTTTCCCGCTTTTCCGAACACAAGTCAGCCAGCATCATACAGACCACCAGGTTTGTTTACGTTTTTGTTCATGGAAATCTGTTCCGAGCGCCTACTTCCGGAGCGGCAACGTAAAAGACCTCAAGCGTATTCGCCGAAGCCCAACGTGTAAATCAAGACAAACTATTTTTTGACTCTTGAATGTGAATTAGTGGCCATCGAAACCGACTGACATATTGTGTAGTATGAACGTGGCATCAGGAGCTATGGGCATGAAGGTACAACATGTGGGAGTCTACTAGGCAGGGAGGGTTGAATGAAGGTCACCTGCATTGTGATACATTTCTGATTTTGCCCCATAATGAGGAAATAGTCCATGAGATACCAGACAAAGCATGGTACATCATCACACTGATGCAATATATATCACTTCATCCATTTATAATAACATAATGCTTATGTATCCATGAGTGGTCGGTTCAAACAGTTACAGAAGCGCACAGTGACACCTGACAGCATGTCACCTTGATGAGATCAGATTAGCTGTGGTTTCAGGTATAGTTGTGTCGTACAGCATGAGCCCCGTTCCTGAGCCCCGCCACACACACACACACACACACACACACACACACACACACACACACACACACACACACACACACACACACACACACACACTTCTGTAACTTCACCCCACCTCACCCACTGAACTCGTTCAGGAGGAATCAGTAGTATTCACCGCTGACCCGTGGAGAGAAGAAGCCCGGTCCGCTCTGTCTCTCATTATCTGCTGCCTGTGCGTCAATCTAACTCCAGCCAGAGGAGAATACTTGTGTTCCCTTTGAAGTCCAAGCCTGACTACAGTAAATTATTAGCTTGCCTGCAACACAGCTCCAGGCCCTCAGGACACCCCCTGGCTGTTCCACTGTGGCTGCCATTACCTGCCATTTCAGTTATTGGGTATTTCTCACCGAGGCTCACAACGATGGCTCACTGCAGCTCTATCCAAGTTTACTTTCCTAGTTCCTACCCTCAGAGACAGTAGATGTGGGTGAGTTTACATAGGCCTATAGGACAAGAGAGAGAGAGTAGCACAGCAACTCAGATTAAATAGCCAACATTCCTTTAAAAGGAAGAGAAGGTAGCCTTTAGGCTCCAGACAAGCCTGCACTTGTAAAATGCAGAGAGGGAGAGCGAGAGAGTGTGTGTGAGAGAGAGAGAGAGGACAAGTGCAGGGCTCCTCTAGTCTAGCAGAGCGTAACAGGAAGTGGCAGGGCCCTGCTCCACATGGGGCCTCTGGGGTGCAACGTCTAGCTGGGAACGCATCACAGTCTCAGAAACTGCCAACTGCAACGCCCTTAACACACACACACACACACACACACACACACACACACACACACACACACACACACACACACACACACACACACACACACACACACACACACACACACACACACACACACACACACACACACACACACACACACACACACACACACACACACACACACACACACACACACACACACACACACACCTAGTGACTTGCAAACCGTCTCGTTATTCAAACGTTATTGTAATTATGAGTTTGTTACAGAGATCGTGCTTAAAAGACCCCCCCCCCCCTCTCAGATGAGTGAAAGTCACAGAGCCACAGATAAGTCAAACTGGCTTGTCAACATGGCAATCAATTATTTATTTTTTTTAAACCAACAACCATGTTTTATGAGCAATGATTAATGAAAACACCAAGGCTTACTGGCAAGCACTACCCACACTGTGGCAGCCTCCTATCTGTAGTCCTATCGGTAGTTAGTGGCTGCAGTGAGATAACGAAACCGCACTAGACGTGCAGTAATTGCAGTTTCCTGTGAGCGCAGGAAACTCTCGCCTATTTTCGCACAGGCAACGTCCTCTGATTCACAAGGCAAAGCCATCATGGATAATCAATCATATGCAGACGCTAATTACTGAACACAGTCTGGACTGGAACTCCCACTCTATAGGATGATCAGATGAGTGACTTGTCGTTGGAGGCTATAGTGGAGGAGGGGGGATGAGGAGGGGGAGGGGGGGGGGGTGAGGAGAGGGGGGGGGGAGTGGGAGGGACTCGTGTCATGATACGTTCAACACTGCCAAAACAGTGTTGACAAGTAAATAACAGGAAAACAAAAGGCTTTATCTGGCACTGATGCCGAGAACCTTTGTTTCAAATTGGCAGAGCAGAAACTAATTTTAAGAAAAATAAAAACTAGCTAGTTCATATTCTATAACTATATTTATTTTATGAAGGAAAACAAACACATAACTTAAATGGTTAATGTCAGCATGACACTCTTGCAAAGTCTATACGAATACATAAAATGTCCCAAGGTCACCGGCTATAAACTCAAACAATACCTCTTTGGGAATATCAAAGTGATTTGTAGTTTGGTATAAAACCCACAAGTCGAAAAGCCCTTCGTGGCTTTGCTAGAACATTCACACGGGCCAACTCTGCCACCTGAAGTTGGTTGAACTGCTTCGAGCGCACACTTCAAGTTTTCGAATAAAAGTAGTTGTGTTTGTTCCAATGCTACATTAATGAAGCACAATGTTAAACAAAGCCATTATCCACAGAGCACGAGCCGTGTCGCGCGCAGCCCGCCGAGCACAGCGCTGCCGTCTGCGGAAAGCGACCGTCTGCACCTCGGGCAGCGGAGGGGCTCGAGCAATACGCCGATTCTCTCGGGTGAAACAAACAGCCAGGACGGCTTTAAGTTGTACCAAACAAAGCTTTACAAAAGTCAAAACTCTACTTCGGGCTCGTCCGCGTTACTGTTGAAACAACACTTACCGGTGAATACAGAGACAGCGACAGCCGAAGCGTCAAATAGGTTTCCTGTTCGAAAGTTGCCGTGTGTCAGTGGGGGAAAAAAACATTGTATGCGGAAGTACACGTGAAAAACACGCGCACACAAACGCGCGCGCACAAACACACACACACACACACACACACACACACACACACACACACACACACACGTATACACACACGGGGTGATTAACGAACTGACGGTGGATACAAAGTAACGATTTGGCGTTGTAAAATAATGTGTCGGATAACCACCGAAAAACTGATACAATGTAACGTTGGCCAGACTCTTGAGCTTATTTGTGTTTTACAGCTCGACTGTCAAAGTTTACACACACAAGTATGCCGTCTAAAAACGGCTTGTTTCCGCAATGTGTTACACAGTAAGTCGTCCCCATTGAGGTCCTCAACCGGTACGTGTTTCTTACGCCTTTACGTAGTTTGTTGGGAAACATTTACGTTCTCATGACATATTTAGAGATAGTATGTAAACGTGTTGTAAATGTTATTTGCACTTGACAAGAACACGTCTGCAACATTTTACTGACTAATAAGTATTAGGCAATTTTCTATATGAACTTTGAGGAAGCATGTGACGTAAAGTTGCGTTAATGTCTGATATGTCTTTATTTTTATATGTGATGTTATTTGACCTGTCGATTATATCAAATATTCGATTAGTCGACACAATCGAGAGTGTAGTTGGAATGTCGCCCTTAATTGTATTAACCAGACATATCTTTACTTGTATGTTCTTTTGCACAGCTGATGTACTATGATATTTATTGTGTAACTAATTATATTTAATAAAATAGGTTGAAGCCATAAACCGATTGCAGACCATAAAGGACTTGCCTGCGGTCTAATCAAAGCCACTGTTTACAGAGTTAATTGCCCAAATATAACTTTACTATCTTTTCTCTCCTTGTCTCACTGCTATTCCAGTCTGTTTGCGCTACCTTGTGGCGAAAGATAACCATGACATGGTCCCCTTATTGTCAGCAGTTATACTTACTGGACTGACCTCAAACTCTCAAATTAATATGCCATTAAACTGTATTTTGTATATTCTTAAGGTTTTAATGTCACAACATTTGAGTTTCAAGGTTAATTATTGACATCAGTGACAAAATAATCTCACATCGAGCTCTGCACATGATCTTCATCATAACCAGATGTTATGAAATTGTTGCATTGCATTTTTATGACTTCTGGTCCATGTTGGCTTGACGTTCATTACAGGTTGACACAGCAATGCAGAGTTAATGCTGTTATCTACCTATTTAAACCCAGGCATGAAGGACTCAAACCTGGCAAAGTGTTAACACATGACATCAATGGCTGCTGGACTGATAATTAATTTCAATATAAAGAGGACCTACACGATTTTCTATCTGCTTTCCCATCAGGTATACTCCATATATTTGTATCATAGTCGCAACCTTGATTCATTCACACATTTCAAGTGGCCACTGTACGGCGACTTAAGATCATAGATCGGATAGACATATGATCATAAGGTTGTTTCATTGCCTGAGAGGTTGGCCAAACATCCCTCAATTGTGCCCTTAATGTTCAAATTGTGAAAATCTACTTGATAATAAAGTAAAGTATGGCGTATGCTTGACAGGGTTTGTCCCTCTCTCAGGATATAATATTTGTAGATGCAGTGTCGGTTATGCATTCAAACTAGTCTGTTCCTGATTGGGGGTGAACATTTTTGTGTTTGCAAATGACAATGGAGTTGAAAGTAAAGTTATTTTTTTAGTCTGAAAGTGTTAAATTTACTGTGGTTTCAAGTGTTAATTCTAAGAATGGTAGACGCCTATAATACAATTTAAAAGTAATAAAATAAAAGCCCACAACATAAGGCCAACAGAGTTTGTAAAAGTCAACGTTTAAGTAATAAAATGTGTCTGAATGAACACTTTCTAAAGGTATCCTTGTAATGTAGACTCCTTCTTTATCATGGCTCAGAGTGTATTATGATTACTAGAATTATTAATGTGTAAAATAGAGTATCGATTAGACTAAAAGTTAAATCTTGAAAACATTAATTACCAAAGTAGGAGCAAGTCGCAATATAAAAACAGGACACTATTAGCATTAGAATATATTATATTTGTATCAGCCATTCTCTGATCATTTACTTAATGCTTTTGATAATCTAATTAACTGAGGATATAATATGTGTTGTTTTAACATACATTCATTTTGCTGATAAAATCAAACTTCACCATGTTAATTCTTAATATCTCTACAATGCAGCTCGTTCTTGAGATGTACATCATGTGCATCAATGCATTTCAGAAATAGTAAACACAATTCTAAATCGGAAGATTATTCATTTACTAACTACAAGATATTTAAAGTGATCAGATAGAAAATGTAATTTCATTCCAAATATTTAAATATACTGTGATGTACAAATAATATGCATCTGTTTTATTAAGGTGTCAATGGCATGTATACAATGTGTTGGAATGCAATTAATTTCCAACATTAAGATATAAATTCACTAAACAAATCCATTCAACAAACAAACAGTCCACTATCCAGAATAATGTTTATTGCTTTTGAAGATATTCATCTTTTTCTTCTTTTTTGCACTTTCCATTTTTCCTCTTTACAGTAAAACAAAGAGAGATGACAGGTTAAACCACTGCATTGTCATTTTTGGATGTGCACACACACATACACACACAAAGGAAACAGTATTTACAGCTGTAGGTTGGTGTACTCCACGTGGAGGTGACTGGAGGCCTTTCCTGTAGCAACTCAACAAACATAGAGCTTTACATTAACTTTACAATAGAGCTTTCACAACTAATCGTACACCGCCACTGTTTGACAAACCATAGGCTATAAAGGCTATGAAGCTGTACATTATGGTGATGCGTTCACTCTGTGCTGGGAAACGGCCGGAGGCAGGATGTTGGTCATTACATCTGGGTAGAGCAAACATAAACAGTTTTTGAATATTTTATTATTTTCTAATATCCTCGAGCGAAACCGATTGCCCTGCTGCTGGCATGGACATAAAGCACTGATTGAAAAAATAATCAAAACGGTGGAGGATTTAAAAAAAGAAAATGCAAAGACCAATATTATTCACATTTGACTAATTACAGTACAGTTACACCGAGTGAATGCTAACTATAAAAATAAGTCTACTGGCATATTTGTAAACCCAAAGGGTTTGTGTGTTGGGCATCTGGCAAAGATGACCAAAGGGCACAATTAATTGGGGTCGAGAAAATCAGAAATAATTCCCAGTGTGAATCATAGAAAAACATCTTCAGAGTGCAGATCGTCTGCCATTAATAATTTAAACTTTGATACACCTAAGCTTATAATTTTTCCAACATGTTTAAATACTGAATTAAATCACAACAATACAGCTAAATCTTATCATAGTGAATAATAATTAAATGTAATATACACCATAATAAAATATATACACTGAAATATGCATACAAATTTCTAGGTTGGTCCAGCTCTTTCTGCTCTCTTTTTCTTTCCTTTTAGAAAATGTGCAGGAAATACTTGAACCACAGGACAAAATAAATATTCATAGACTATTACATTTGACACTAGTAGAAATATGGATTTTAACATTTAAATTAACCCGCAAGAAACAATATATAATTTAAAAATAAGTGCAAAAAAAACGTTAGGGTAACAATTTTACTCACAGGATTACGAAGGGAAGATGATTTCATTTAAAGAGACATGGACTGAAAGGACCACTAGGTGGCAGTATTTGACTATGTCTCAAAAGTCAGTGATTATATATGTATAGTCCAAATAACAAATATTACAGGACAAATCTGTAAAATTGGATCGATGTGAACATTATTTGTTGTTGTGTTGGGATGTTGTTTGTTAATGTTGGTCAAGGCAGACGTTGCTGCGTTGCAATTTACCACCTCACCGCCTGCTGTCATAGCACAGCCGCGCAGACAGCACATTGGAGAACTCTGCATGCAACGCGTAAAACAAGTCTACAAACCATGAAGCGATCATCTGGTGCAAGAGATCCACGCAGAAAGGACACGTTGGTGATGCAGACAGTCGACGGCACTGTACGCCTCACATCTTCTAAGATGGACGAGTCGGTGGTGGGATGGTCTGCAGGCGAGTTCACAACTCAAACAGTGAATAGGGAAACAGTCATTTCTGAAGTAAAGAACACAACTGCCTTTTTTTCTACATCTAAAGAGAGGGATTGGAGAGTTTACAATTTAAAGAAAAAAAAAGTGTCTCAGAGAAAAAAAGGAGAGAAAAAGAGAGTCAGTCAGAGCACAGTCTGGCGAGATGGTGGACGCGGGAGAAAATGTATTAGCTGTGTATCATTTTGAGAGTCTCTTTCTCCCTGTGTCTGTCATGCAGAGCCACAGAGGGGGAAAGTGATGGAGGTAGGGACGGGGGTGGGGGACTGATGGGCATCGGCCTCTTCAGTGGATGTGGGGACGCTGTCAGGGGGAGAGAGGAGATGGGTGGCGGCACGCTCCCTTTCTTTCCATCCAACACTATCTGAGATCGGTTCGCCAGCCTGGATTCCTTCCTAATGCTGAACTCATGCTCGTTTTCGTTCTCCGAGCTGCTGTCGCTCAGATCTGTAATCTCCAGGTCTGAGTCTGACTCCGGGTCCAGCTTCACCAATCCTCTCCTCTCCGTGGGGGTCTGCCGGCCTGTCCCTGCCCCGGCTCCCAGGCCGATGGCTGCCAGCCCCAGGCCCAGCGCCGCGGCTGGAGGATTGGCCTCCGCTCTCTCCCCCAATGACGCCCCGGTGCCAACGTCTGTCCGACCCAATGACAGGCTCCCGGGGTACGGTGGCATGATGAGTCTGACTGGCTGACCACCCGCTGTGCCGTTTGTCCCTCCGGTTTGCCCTGCCGGTGCTCCCCTCTCGCCCCCGCCTGCCTCCCCTGGGGGGAGCAGGGAGGAGAAGGGGTGAGGCAGCTGGGAAAGGCTGCTCTGCAAAGGGTTTGGGTAAAACTGGGAGGGGTAGAGGGAGCCAGGGGGCAGTTTGGGGCAGTTATTGAGGGAGAAGGCCCCTGGGAGGTAGGGATTGAAGCCCCAGGGGTAGTCGAAGGGTGGGTTGCGGGGGTACGGGCCCAGCAGTGATGGGGGTTTGGTGTAGCACGGCGCACCTAGAACAGAGACGACCCAGAGACGGAGGTTAGCGCTCAGAAGGGCCAAAGGTTTCCTGACATACAACATCCAAGAATGTTCACTAATTATGCTCATCGGTATTAGCAATTCTAATCAGAAGCCACAGGGGCTAATTCTGGCACGGCTGCTTAAAATTAACACACACACACACACACACACACACACACACACACACACACTCATGGTTTGTTTCTGCATGCCAGTACTGAGATGTACACCCACTTCACACTGCCGACAACAACATGTGAACACAAAGATTCTGCCCTGCACTGAAGAATAGACATCTAGTAAAGCGTGCACATCTTCCCGACACGGTGTTAAGCACATTCCGTTTGTTAAAAACCGGAGACGGACGGCCGCACATCATCACCGTGGTGACGGTCACCTTGTTGCAACATGTCGCGGAGGAATAAAGGATGCACCGGCAGCCTGGTCCGTGTACCTGACGGATTTGGCCCCACAATGTTTTGACATGTCACAGGATAATTTTCGATTAAGCCAAAGAACACACGCTGAGGCAAATTAAATATAGCACTGTGTCACTAAATAATTCAGTTTTAATGAACAAACAAAAGCATTGCCTCTCCACATTCTCTACCTCCTTCCAACTGAGAACCAACTTCAGGATTCTCTCTCTCTCTCTCTCTCTGCTGCACCCTCCTCCTCTCTCAGTCTTCCTCACTCTCTCTTTCACTCTGTTATTTACTATGCAGGGCTAATTTGACAGTGGTGAAGTCTCTGCGTGCTGGGCCAGGAGTAGCTGGCAGACACATGAATATTGAATCAGTCAGGCAGGCCTCACTTGCTTATGAAAACACAGTAATGGGCGCCCACAGGCCACAAACTGAAGCCTGTACCCTCAATTAGGGCCTTCCTGCCTGGGAAGGGATTAGGACAGCAGGGACACATGGGAGGGAGAGGAGGGTGAGAAGGGAAGAGGGGGGGGGGGTAGGACCTGAGGACAAACGGAGTCGGTAAGGATGGGGGGAGTGCATGCGAGTGTTTGTGCGAGTACATCTGTTTACACACTGCCGCGGTAGCTCTGCTCATTCATACACATTCTGATGCACATATACAGTGCAAACACACGTATACTGACAATTAGGCAATCACACACAAATCAACGCTGTGTTCATTGACGCCTTTATGCAGAGAGAGAGGAGAGGAGGAATGAGGATAATCATCCTGGAAAGGTGTATTATCTCTTCAGTTTCCACTGCGTTTTTTTTTTTTATCAGTGCCGAGAAATGTATAATTCACGAAGTAACCTGGCCTCTTCTCACCTGAAACACAACATCACCGCGGGCTGCGATGGGACAGCCATCTCTCTTATTTCCTTTAACAATAAATGTTCATGCCTCCCCATATCCTCAATCCTCTCCTCTTTCCCTCTACATTCTCCTCCTCCCTTTGTTTAAGGAGCTCTGTGTGCTGCCTATATCTCCCCATGCTCCCTCTGCACAAGCGCTCTTTCTTCTCGCCAAAAAGTCTCCGGGATACAGAAAGATTCCTATTTTTTTTTTTGCTCTGGCACTTTTGACAAACTTTTCTTGGCTCACCTGTACTGAGGAAGGGGAATGCATCCAGTCTCAGCTTGTCTCCTTCGGGCCCCGGTGCCGCGGTGCTTCGATCAAACAGGGACGTTCCCCTGCCGGAGTCTGGCAAACGAGGAAACAGAGACTGTATGGCCTGAGACAAAGAGGGGCAGAGAAATGGGGGGGAAATACATGAATTAGTGTGTGTACTTCTCATGTAGAGCGCACATATTGCTACACATCCACCCTGATGGCAGGGCGCTGCTGTCAACTCTGGACTTTGCACAACGCAGCGGCGCCCGGCAGAGTGTGATGCAAACAGTGACAGAGTCGCAGCAAGGACAGGATAAAAAGGGGTGTCATGGGACTAGGAGGTAGGAGGACAGAGAGGCTCAGAGACTCAAAGGAAGGAAGAGTACAGAGTCAAATGGAGACCAGCGATTAAGATCCTGGGCACAAAGGATAAATGACGGGGAGAGAGGGATTGTGGGCATTCGTCCTGCATGAAGGGATGCAGGACGAATAGGACTGAGATCTGAGAGAATGACATCTATTCAGGATGTAGGGCAGCTGTGCATGTGTGTGTGTCCGTGTGTGCACATGTATTTTTTTAATGCGTAAAATTCGTGAAGGAGAAGGAGGCAAGGTAACGCTTGAATCTCAGGAATCAAGGGGACAAAGGGGGGATTTTCCCCCCCCCGGAGCAGGACTTTGGATCAATAGTATCTGTCACCCCCGCAGCCCCAAGTTTGAAAGGCGAGACTGTACTCCCAAGCTGCATGATCTGCGTTGCTTAACAAACCGCATTAATGACCCGCCATTGATCTGATCTGACGCGACCCCTTTGCTTTCCATTTCTTTCATTTTCAATCGATGACAGATGGATACGCCATCGGAGTCGGATGAGAGGCGGAGGGGATAACGTCTTCTTTTGTTTTAAGGACAAGTTAAAACCGTCCTCCTCCTCTGTCTCCTTCAAAGACGGTGTCTCCTTATCCCATCTTAAGGGAAGCGCAGACAAATGATGGAAGGATCTCTCATACTGTACTTTCAAGTTACCTGTTACTTTCTAGGACATTAGTTTTTTTTAATAGAATTAGCCGCACACTGCAACTTACTTCAAAGTAAAAAAGGAAAGACTCACAGTTGTGTCTTGATGTACTTTAGACTAACACATTAAAAATGGTTCATTGTTTTATTTTCTCTAATTATTGAATCACCTGAAAAGAAGTCAGAAATCTATTTAACAAAATTTAGCGCTATACAAAAATGTTATTTCTTTAAGTATTCTATGATCACCATTAGAGGCAATGAGTAAAAGAGAGACGTGATGATTACCACTCGCTCTCTTGTAAAAAGGTCAACGCACAGCAGGGGCCTGAAATACAACAGCAAAATCACTTGAGTGAAATTGATTTCAGTTACCTGAATTAAATTACTATTCAGAAAAAATTAAGGAGTTGAGCACTATGTCTTGCTATTTCTCTTTCTTTTTTTCTTTGTTCCAGTTTTCTCCATTTTTTAATTCTCTGTGCATTTAAATGCAATTTGTATTACCGGCTATTGTAGACACCCAGAATTAAAGTGCTAAATCAATTATGGGTATAATTTTGATTTCTGTCTCTACGAAAGCTATTTTTTCAAATGTGTCATGGATTTCTATTAATTAAAAAAAAAAAGATTTATACTTTATTTATCTTACGAAATACATCCCTCTGCCCATCCCACCCTCTTCCAGTCCCTCGGTCCTCCCCTCTGTACCTCTGGGCTGCAGTCTGGAGCGGTGGAGCTCCCGTTGAAGTGGTTCTGGGCCAGGAAGAAGGGAGAGTTGGCCATGTCCAGAAGGGGGTAGTTCACCAACACCACCTTGCTGAAGTTAAACTTGTAGGTGAAACGCTTCCCTTTGGTTTTGTGCAAAATGCGCTTGTTGTAGTAATACCTGCAGAGGAGAAGGAGAGGATATCGAAGGAGGGATGGAGTGGGGGGATAAAGGAAAAAGGAAGAGGAAAAGAAAAAGAGGAGGGAAGGATTAATATAACGCTTGCATCAAGGTTTCGTGTCTCATCGCTAACAGAAGCAAATAAGTAAACAACTTCAGCGCTGTAGGACAAGAGCTGTGCTGATTTCCCACTGTTTTTATTCATCTCCTGCTTACTCAAATCAATTCATGTCTGCCTGCATTGATTCAATACAATATGGTTCTTTAAAATGGAAATGTTATTTATTCATTTGTTACCAGACAAGAAGCCAAAAAACAGAATCATTTTAAGCCTCAAAGGCTCTCAACACATCGTCAACATTAGAACAAAAACAAGGAAAATACATATATCATCATCGTTTATAAGGTTATATAAATTAAAACATTCATATAGGTGTTAGATTATGGTGTAATATGATAAAGATGATGTCATTAAAATAAATGAAAAGATAATATCATGATCTTAAAAAAATATGTGTGTCTCAAAATGAGAATTACAGCTCATTTCTACATAAAGAATATATATTCTATTCAGAAGGTTTTCACTGTTGATGTGAAAATAATGTACAACATTTTAGGGTGAACGTTGTATTTATTAAATGCATCAGAAGCAGTTTGGAATCTATAATATCTAACCCGGTTGACGTGTAAATGTAAATGACACTGGGAAGCTGCCACAAACAGAAAAGCACATTTACAAAGGCAACGGGAGAAGTCTCCACGGTAACGACCTCAGGTGTCTCCCGCTGGGCACGGGGAGCCGTCGCCATGCCTGTTTCCTGTGCCACCCACTTAGGTGTCACCGCGTACAGTCTGCCAGGATGCAAGGTTGATCAACAGTAAAGGCAAAACATGGAGCCATCTGGCTCAGGCGAGGGAGCCGAGTGCTCAGGTGGAAGAGCACAGGGTGGTGTTGGGTGGGGGTGTGTGGGGTGGGGGTGTGTGGGGGGACTGGGATGCTGCAAATTGAAAACCCCGCGGATGTCTCGGCGCAAGCTAGAAACTTTGAATCTCGGACGCGCCCCTTTTCTTCGAGCGGTTGCATTTCTTTTGCTTTGAAGTGACCACGGGGAGCGAACACCGAACACAGAATGCATTAGACCGCCTCAGCATTAAATACGGGCGATCAACGCCTCATTATGCAGACGCACGGTCCCAACAAACCCAGCAGCGTGTACGTATCTGCATGCGTCCACAGTGGCTGCGCCCAGTGCACCGGTGTGTACGTGTTTTGCTTTGCGTGGCAATTGTGCCGTGGCCCTTAATTGAGCAATTAAGTGAGGCTAATTAAGAAGGCTAATTGTGGCCCCAGCCAATTCATAACAATTAGACTCTGACGACAGCCCCCATTAACAAGAGGCCAAAGGAAAGCAGAGGGAGGGGGTGGGGGGGGTGGGGGGGGGGCAAGTCAGGGTAGTGTGTATTTGCATAGGAAAACGGTGTGCGGTTGGGGGTGTAAAACGCTGAGTTTGGCGTCGAGCGGTTTCCCCGTTCTCGACTCTAAAGAAGAAGTCCAAGCAATTTCAGACCGGGGCTTGATTTTAAAATCCCTATTGAATTTTTTATTTGGCAGCTCAATGGTGAACTTTCCATTAGGATGTCCACAGATAAGGAGAAATTGAGGGTATTGACGTTCCCCGGGAAAAGTCCCACCTTTATCTTTCCATTAAACCAACATGAAAAAGGCAGAGGTAAGTGGGGATTCAGCCAAACAAGAGTAAACTATTTATGTAAACCGCGGCGTGATAAACATCTCGATTCATCTGATACCGACAGTGTTATTGCTTGACATTCAGCACATGGTGTACGAGCACATACCTCAGTGCCCTGCTCAGCTTGTCGTAGTTCATGTGAGGTTTGCATTTCCTTAACCCCCACTGCCGAGCCACCTCGTCTGGGTCCTTGATCACAAACTCTCCGTAGTCGCCTTGCCATGCGATCACGCTATTATACTCCTCCTTCTGCAACAGCTCCAGGATGAAGTGCCACAGCTGGATCTGCCTGGACCCGGGGCTCGACTCAGGCTTGTAGGCCCAGTCTGGGAAGGCGATCCCTGGACAGAGGGAGCAGGAAAGAAGGGAGGATGAGGTTAGGGCCCATCATTTGTCCCGTCGGTTGCCGGGGGGGATCGCTGTCCGAATGACTGATGAGTGATGGTGGTGAGGGATGATGTGTTTAATATCACAGCACGTGCCTTGAGCAATGTTAGTCTGCGCTAATGCCCTCTAGCCTCAACAGATTGGTCAGTGGGACGATGACAGCTCGCTGGGAGAGATCTGATTGATGCTGCGCAGGCCGACTGTATGCACATCATAGACAGAGTTAAGCAGCTTTTTGACTCATACCAAAGAGAATCTAGCCTTGTAAAAACATTAGATATACAACCAATTAGTACCAGAGACTGAATGGGTTTTCCAATGTGTACGGTTGTTTTATTTCTTTTGAAAGTTTGAGATGCATTTAATATGTATCAATTGGATTTTCCCGATTACGGTTAGGTTTTATAAGAACTGAATTTTCTGGGCCCAGGGTCCAGATTTAAATTTAGAGGTATGTTTGAATGAATGTCTAGACATGCGTGAGTGGATGACTTTAGCAAAACCAAAACAAAGAAATTATACCCCTTGTATGAGCTTGATGGTGGGACTGACCTGGCGTCCAGAGGGCGGGCACCGGGGGGAGCAGCAGATCACTGACGCAGTTACAGTCCATACCTGCACAACACCTGCAACACAACAAAGAGAGACAAACAATAATGTATTTATTAATATATAAAACATGAGCAACTACCCAGCAAGAGATTTGAAGAGAGTAAACTTTTTTCATTTGTATATAGAGGTATTGCGTGAGGATCTAAGGGCGCAATAGGAGTTTAAAAACATACCGTAAATCGATGTGAAATATGGCAAGGTTATGTTTCATATGTCTTTGGTCGAGATAAGGTGTTTGATGGATGTGATCGTGTGTGGCCACCTGAGGCCGTGTCTGATGCAACATGGTGGACATCCCTATAGTGCATTTATGAGCAGGAAGAATTAAATGGACTTTTGAGAACCAAGTTAAAGTTAAACCATATTATACACAAGAAAATGATACATATTATTAAATTACGACTCGGTCAAGTTTTTTAATTAAAAAAATACACATGAAGTTAAAAATCTCTATGTGTCCTATCATATTCAGGTATTTTATTCAGGTTGGTTTTCCAGTCTACACCAGGAGCGTCTGAGTTATGTTATGTGATTTAGGCATTTATATTAATGAGAAACGCCTCTCAGTATAACGCAATACAACACAACAATGCCAGAAACTATACAGCCTCCTCAATGATGACAACAGTGGATTTCATGTCTGTTGCATTAGACTGCATTCATCTGACCAAGCTTCATGTAATAAACTGGTAATAGAGTATATAAAGTTCTAAAAACAGCAAAGTAAGAGGCCCAAACTGGAGTTCAACGTGTTCCGCCACAACTATAAGCAACCCACATGTGAAGGCGTGAAAGCCGTCAACAAACTGTTGAGTTGATCAATCCAATCAGGTCACGCTGCTTTTTATGCGGGCGGCTGATCCGAACACATCGGGAAAACAAAAATGTGTGAATTAAATGACAGCTAGTAAGATAACGTCTCGTAAAGAAATGCGTATAGACGTCCGCTGACAGGAGGAGGTAAGGAGGGTTTCCATGACGGTGAGATGTGATCTAGTTTGGACATCACAGTTTCATTAGGGTTGTTTTACAGAAGTCGGATGGAAGCGATGCCCTGCTGCTACACTGGTATCTTTAATGCTGGCCTCTCTATCTCTCCCTTCACTCTCTGCCTCTATTTAATTATGCTCTGTGAATTTGGGATTTTCCCTC